>NNCF01126667.1:245562-290856 GCA_002313205.1 Laupala kohalensis | reverse complement strand
ATATATATATATATATATATATATATATATATATATATATATATATATATATATATATATATATATACATAAAATGTGATTAAAATATAACATATTTAACTTATGAGAAACCTGCTCTCAAACTCATGAATGGTTCATGAATGATCTGAACAAACACAATTAAACAACCACATCAACTGTATTTAAATTTCAGAATATTTCATTGTTGGATTTATGCTGGTCTTCAAAGATGAAACTTTCGTTATTTGGTAGGAATTTGTAGGATTTCATGTTCTATGACCTGAAATAATAGAACTTTAGATTGCATCGTTCTAGAAGACAAACATAATTTTGGAGAGCGATTGCAATATCAAATTTATCATCAGCGATCCATTTCACTCGTTTACTACGCGTGCAAAGGAAGTAAACTAGAATAACGGTAATTCGTTATTGAAGGCATAATGTATTTTGCACTTAATAAAGTGTTAAAATCAGAAGATCTTGCTTACACGCATTCACAGTGACCTGAAAAAGAAATATTTACGATATTTTTGACCTGTTGTCATCTCTACGTATTTCTGTGGTCGTTTAGTGCGACAATATCACTTACCAGAATATTTCTTCTTTAGTCTTGTTATTTTTTTCATAAGAGAAGAAGAAATGATACCTGCAGAAAAAAACACAAAAATAAATATATCGAGTTACCAAAAAACTTCTGTGGTTTTCTATTTATTATNGTTGCGCTGTCGTCCGCCCGAGAATACGAACCGCCACCGCCGCGTCGTTGGAGCCCTTCGTCAAGCGTCCGCACCCCCCCTACCCTACCCACCCACCCATTCGCCTTCGGACCCTCCCACCCACCCACGCACACGGCGATGCGACAGAGATCGAGAAGGGTTCAAGGCGAAGAAAGGGCAGATGGAAAAGTGAACTGTCTCATCTCTATCTATCTATCTATCTATCTATCTATCTATCTCTCTCTCTCTCTCTATATATATATATATATATATATATATATATATATATATATATATATATATATATATATATATATATATATATAAAAAATTTTATATTATAATAAAATAATTATATCCCAGGATATATTGGTCTCTACGCTATTCGTGTGTTCTTCTGGAAGGAGAGATGGGAGTGTGTTAGCCTATGTAAAGGGAATTGAAAAATAGAATATAACAAGAAGCTTTTCAAATCGAAACACTAACAGAACAATTAAAAATTTCAATAAATATATACTTAAATCATTTATCTACATCTTAATAAAACAATAACAAATTTGTTTATTAATATAAAGTTAAAGTAATTATTGGAAGATTCTACGATAGAAAAATACATGTTTATTAGTAATGTATTATTAAGAGGTTTTTTATACTTTATTCGTTATGAGGAACGTGCTGAAACGGTAATTTTTAGAATTTCTTATTCAGAATTTACAATTTGTCTTCATCATAGGTTTCACTGTGTGGAAAAAGCACACTTCTTTTTTGTTTATCAACTTGGAAACCGAAAAAAGCGGCATTGAAAAGTGTCCCGCGAAACCATCGTCCAAAAACGTACTTGAAGAAGCTAGATTGATTTTTACAACGAACATCTTATAAAAATTGTTTTGTGTTTTAAATAAAGTTTATAACATAGCCACCTAATTTCAATCCGTAACAAGACATACAGTAAGTGCATGTAACATTTTTCTAAGTACATTGTGCTCCAAAAGTATTAGAAGATAAATTTGAGATGCTATATTAATATATTTTTATTGGAAATATTGTTTGGTTATAAATTATAAAATTTAAAGCATATCAATTTTCTACTCAATATCCTTATTAAAATGGAGTTTGCTTTTACATATTTCTTAACTTTTGGAGAGTTCAGTAAACAGTGATCTGGTGTATAATCATATCACACGTATTTCTGGTAACTTCAATACAAATAAGTATTGCATAATTGTCATAGAAATTAGAAACTCTAGAATTGTTTTTATCATGATTCTCCGTAATTTTTTGTATATTGTTTTCTTCTTAACGGAATATTTAAGAATATAGTCATAGGGTAATTTCAATTTTAAGAAATAAACATATATTCGTCATTAAATACATTATTTTATACTATAATTCACAAATAAACAAACTAAAAATACCGTAACTTACGACTTCATGTATAGAATTTACTTGATAGAAATGTTGATCAAAAGTATTAAACTGTACGGAAACATCGTATACTTAGGATATGTATCAGCACAATGGAGATTGAACTTCGAAAGTGTTCCAATTTATTTCCTTCAGTTGCTAGCAATGTTGACAGATTTGTCGTAATGCGACGTTGCCGAATTGCGAATTTTTCAGTATATGTTTAAGATTTTCCTAAGCAATTTCAGAGCGTTATCGAAGGTTTCGTTTCTTACAGCTCCCAAACAGATCTTTCGAGCTGATTTATGGCACAATACCAATTTCAAAATCGGTGAGCAAATGTCACCGGGAATCGAACCAGTGCCGTAGCGGCAGTAGAGTTACAGTGGAGCTTTATTTCTCTCAGTCAAATGTATTTTTACCCTGATAAGTAATAATGTTCGTTGAAAAACTCGACGTCTCTATCAATCAAAGAAATTTGCACCCAATGCAACGTGTTTTGAATCGTTGATTTCGGTCAGTTTAACAAATAATAGCACTTTTTGTCAATGAAACCATTGACATTCAACTTGCGAGACCCACAGACCTCTCAAGTTATCTCATAGAGATTAGTTTCCTCATACGTGGGGATTCCCTTGAGAAGTTCTTGAATGTGGACCAATATTTTCCCATTTTTGAGTTAAAAAACGTTCAGAAACCTCTTAGATTGCGCTAACTCACACCGCCAGATATCAGATTAAATAAATAGAGTTGGCATTTGATGAGAAAAGCACGAATCAGAATTGGAGAAATGTGATTTTCTCAGACGAGAATATGATTTCATTACATGTTGATCCACAAGGGAGTCCCTTCAAATTCCCTTCATATCAAGTACTTCCTATTCAAATAACGATTCAAATCACGCTGAATTGGGTGCCTATTTCTGTGGTCGATAGAGACGTCGAATTTTTCAACAATTATTATACCGCATCTGAGTAAAAATCCATTTTACTGAGAGAAATAAAGCTTAACTGTATCTCTACAGTCGCTACGACTCTGGTTTGATTCCTGGAGACATTTGCGCACAGATTTTTGAAAATGGTTTATTCCACAAATCAGCTGGAAATATCTATTTGGGTGCTGTAATACACGAAACCTTAATTCATGCTCACACATTGGTTAGGAAAATCGAAAACATACGCTGAGCAATTGGCAACTCGTCAAAGTCGCATTACGACATATCTGGCAACATTAGTAGGAGACTTGGGCTGGTGACATTCAACAATGTACTAGCAACGTTAATAAATAAGTCTGATCAAATAGTGAGATATTACTCACAAATTAATTTACTTTATGTGGAAATTTTTTATTATCTCTACTCATCATGGCAGCAGTCTAATACTGACAATACTCGTTCAATAACTACCGCAGTATCGCAAAGGGTCACCGCGCAGCGATGCGCTAAACACTACCGCAATTCATAACTGATGGATTTCGAAAGACTACTCTCTTCCCACAAGCGTATCATCTGTGATTCAAACCACTACAACTTTGTCGAACTGGGAATGGCACGTTGTGCGTTGCCAAATCATTTCTACAAATAAACTGTAGGACTAACTCCTGATTAAAAATCGTTCAAAAATGTACTAACTATTGATTAAAAATTGTTCAAATGCGTCAACGTTTCCCAAAATCACGAATGCTTTTCCGCGAATAAAATCACTTTCTCTTTAGGTTCTTTACTTGGGGGTCATGAAACCCATGCCCCTTGAATACGCGCTTGACTTTATCTATTGTAGTATATTTGATTTGTATTTTTTAATTTTATGAAAATTACTCATGCAATTTTTTCTACATATTTTTTAAAATTCATGTTTTGCATTTAAATTATTTAATTACTATTTTTACATTTCACTTCCAGCACTCATTATCATTCATATCGTTTGCGGATTTCCCCGCCATAACATTTTCATTATCTATAAAAAGCTATTTCACTGAATTTTCTGTTGTGTACATTAAACTTCATCCATTATATGTGATATAAACTTTCTAATTTTTCTATTTAAAATGTTTATACAATATTTGATAACGTTTTTCTTTATTAAATTTGTATATATACTAATGTCACGAACGTCGTTCTCACTCGCTCTTCCTTGTTTTCTCCCCCACCTCCGCTGTGCTCTAACCGGCACATGGGTTATTCTTATGGAGGAGACTGTGCTCTAACCGGCACAAGCGGCGTCCAGGTCGCGACAAGTCCTAACATGTTCGAGGAGGATGCAATGTTGCGCAATGACCTCGCTTCAATCGACCCAAGTGGAGCCACAACCATGACTTGTCCAACGATGATGCGATATTGCGCAATGTTGCGCAATCCGAAAATTAAAAAAACGTATCGAAGGAGAGGATGCAGCTGCTACTGGCACACACACGTCCACCTGCGACGAGAGTCGTCGACATACTGCGCCGATGCCTCGCGAGCGCGCGCCCACATACCCACCTCACCGGTGGTGTGACGTCAATCGCAAGGTGGGATGGGGAGGATTATGAGAAGGTTGTCAACACAAATAAAAAAGTTTTTTAAAAATCAAATAACTTTTTATTAGAACATCACAATACATTTTTCAGAGTTTAGCCCACTCTACATCTTCCGCTCCAAATGCAAACCTTGCACGCTCAACCAATCACTCATAGACATGTAAATCTACTGGGGAAAAACTGGAGGTCAAATTTGTTTTACTAGGCATTATTTGATTTTACCCTCGCACAATGAATCAATTTTATATAGAGAATATTAATAGAGAGGATCAAGACTCAAATGACGTATCAATTTAATGATTGCAACAAGATCCTTCACAATCAAGAGATGGATGTGGAAGTTGTGACTTCGGAATTGACATAATCTTTCAAAGAGTCTATAGAGGATAGACATATCACGTTCGGAGAATTGTAGAATTCTATCCAGCACATTTGGATTGCGGAGAAATTTTGCATCAGTTGCAAATAGTCTTATTGTTTCGTGAATGGGGAGAGGAAGTGCAAAATCGTCAAACAACACATCATGAGAATCATCATTTGCGTCACTCGCATTATCATCATCACTATGCACATCACCATTGGGATTCATTTCTACTAACAAAAACGCCACATCCTCAGCGGTAGAGTCAACCAACGTGCGACGACACATCGGACAGGTTTGTTGATGCAATGCCCATTGGTGCACATGTGAATCTTGGAGAAAGCGTGCAAGAGAACCGAATAATGGAATTGAGAGATGCGGAACGCAGCTCGTAAACCCTGCAACTCCACTAGCATGCGAGTTGGACTGTATAATATTTCCTAAAACTCATCATTCGAATCATCACTCGCAAAGGCAACCAATGTGCGACAGCACAGTGGACAGGAGCAATGATGCAATGTCCATTGCTCGATGCTCGGTTTACAAAAACGATGTGGACATGGTGTGATGTGTGCATTAACGAGTGGAACATTCTCATTGAGACAAATAGAACAGGCGATAGTGACTTGCAACATGTTATTTTTTCATTTGTATTAACATGACAGAGAAAAGTGGAAAAAGACTGTGAAACTTGCGCGATTCAGTAGAGGATGTTGTAGGTGGTGTAAAGGCAACCACCTGCGGAAGATGACAGCAGATGTTGTCGAGAAGACGGTGTTCTCCAGTTGTGTGAAAAAAACGCATACTGTTGTCAACTTGCGCGTGAGAAAGCGGATGATGACAACCGATACACTTCAATTGTCTCTTTTGCCATTCGAAACTCTACGTAATGGAATGCAATACACATGTGTAGATGTTGCACGATGGCGGTGTCTTCTTCAAAGGTGGGGTGCGAGGTGTCGTCGTCTTCGGTAAAGATGGTGGTGTGGTGGTGGAGGTGCGAGGTATCGTCATCTTCGACAAAGGTGGTGGTGTGAGGCAATGTCGTTGGAGAAACAGGGTGAGATGTTGAATCAGAACTGTTGTACAATCAGAAACAGGGGATACAATCTGTGTCGACTCCACCGCATCAGAGAAAACAGGTGTAAATCCTGTCAAAAAATACGAAATGCAGACTTAGAAGATTGATGAGAACATACGTCTGTTATGGTGTGTGGATTGCCTTGCTCCCTAAAAAATTCACGCTCCCGCTTGCAATGGCAACAGTCATGCAGGGTGGGTGGAGGTTCGTCAATATATGTTTAATGCATGGATGTACTTGAACAGTTGCTGGCAAACGGTCAAAGACGAACCCACCTTGAGAGGATACTGCAAAGCCGGCCAGGATACTGATCGGGAGATGATGCAACATCTGGTCGTCCAAGAGAAGATTTTTCCCGACGCGATGATATGTGTCGATGGCTGCAATACAATCTTCAGTGCGCATGGCATGGATGCTCCGTGCTTACATACAATGTGCGCGAGCACGATGCCGAGACTACTGCTCTTCAAACACTGCACAGCATGGCTTAAGTAGTGTAACGATGACTCAATGAATCGCTCGTGCACTGATTGGATACTATTATGTCGACTTACCCACAATTGACATACTAACTGAACACATATTGTGTCGGTTTTACATCATGATATAATTACGCGCACAAGTTGTTTCAAATGTATTACAATTTTTTTTCTTTTATTTAAGCACATAAATGTACTTAATAATTCTACAATCTAGTCTTTTCTAGACTAATCAGCAATTCACATCTGACATATACAACAAACACACTAAGTATTAAAGTCCCTCATTAGCGACTATAATTTTCTTCTAAGATGTTACTATTCTTCAAGACAGCATCAGAGGTCACAGCAGTCACAGAAGATCATGAGGTTTCCTCCTGTTGAGTCTACGAACCAACTTTGAAGTGTCTAGAAGTTGTATAGCCTCAACATTCACATGTTGATGAAGTCTTTCTTCATGTTTTGCAGCAAAGTTACGAATTTCTTCGGTCACGAGTGGTACATCGAGATCCTGATGTAGATCTTTATTTCTAATATACCATGGAGCGTCAACAATGTTTCTTAGCACTTTATTCTGGAATCTTTGGATAATTTCCACGTTGCATTTCCTAGTGCAGCCCCAAAGCTGTATACCATACGTCCATATGGGTTTCAATATTTGTTTGTATAATAGTAGTTTATTATGGACTGAAAGGGATGACTTTCTGCCCATAAGCCAATACATTTTTCTATACATGATGTCCAGCTCTTCCCTTTTTTTAACGTAGACCTTCCATCGTAGCTTAGCGTCCAAGGTAATACCCAGGTACTTTGCAGTATTCGAATAGTGTACCATTCGATTATTAATGAACACAGGTGTGTGATCAATTCTTTTGTTGATGAAGTTATACGAACTGATTTTTGTTCGAGTTTTATCTGCCATTTTTTTGCCCAGTTATACACTTGAGAGATGACATTTTGTAATTTGTATGTTACGTCTGTATTATTATTACCTACTGTCAAAAGTGCGGTATCATCAACAAATGTAGCTTAGTACCATCAGCTGGAGTTGGTAAATCGTTTGTATACAACAAGTATAAGAACGGTCCCAACACACTCCCTTGGGGAACACCTGCTTTAATCTCTTTGAGCTCTGAGTAATCATTTCCCTGCTTCACTCTAAAATATCTATCGGTTATATATGATTCCAATATTTCAGAATATTGTTTGGAGAAGATAGTTTTTAACTTGTACATTAGGTCCTTATACCATACCTTATCAAAGGCTTGCGCTACGTCAAGAAATACGGCAGAGCAAACCTTACTCTCCTCTAAAGCTTTTTCTATCACACAACTTATTCTGTGCACTTGGTTAATTGTAGAGTGCTCATTACGAAAGCCAAACTGATGATTAGGTATCAATTGTTTTTCATCAACAATTGGTTTTAGTCTTATATAGTAACCTCTCTAAGAGCTTGGACATAACTGGTAGTAGAGAAATCGGTCTGTATGATGAGGCTTCGTGCAATGGCTTACCTGGTTTAGGAATCATACTTTCCACAAACTTGGGATATATCTCAGTCTAAAAGCAGCATTGATTATGTTTGTAAGCTTAATAAGAGCTTTTCTAGGGAAATGTTTCAAGACTTTTCCAGTTATTAAATCAAAACCTGGTGCTTTCTTTGGATTACACTTGTCTTTTATTTATTTCTTTAGCTCTGTGGGAGTTATAAATTTGATACCATTGCTCTCTGATGTATATTCTTCATTCAAGTTTTCACCGAGTTGGCAATCATTTTGCTGAAATGTAGCTTCTAGGTGTTTAGCGAACAACTGAGCCTTCAGTCCTAGCCCACTTACCATCAGGTTGCCTTATTGGTGGGATATGAGCCATTGATCTCTTTATCTTTTTTGTAGACTTCCACAGTGAATAGTCAGTGACTATCATTTGTTAAACTTTGCATATAAGTGGTAATTGATCCATTTTTGAAATTTTTGATATGTTTCCTAAACTGCTGAGTGAGTTTGTTGAGTTCATTCTTATTTTGAGGAGTTCTTGTTGTTTGCCATACCCGTCTAGCTCTTCTTTTTTCAGCTATAAGTTTCTTAATTTTTGTGGGATAGTTAATTCCAGTAGTTCTTCTTGTAATTTCAGGTGTATTTTCCCAAGCTGAATGTTGGATATCGTTTATGAACTTTTCTACTTCACAATCCAGTTCATGATTGCTTTTCAGAGAAACTTTCAGACTAATCTTCTCTTCTAAGTATTGCTTAAAACTTACCCAATCCGTTCGTCCATTGACTAAGGTTGGGTTACTTTCTTTCTGAATAACTTTGTCATTAAGAGTCAAAAATATGGGAGAGTGATTTGAGCTTGTCCTGGCTGTCATCAATTTGAATATAATTACTTGATATATTCTTGACAATGTAGAAATCTATCAAGTCAGGTATTTTTTCAAAGTCAGTAGACCAATATGTAGGCTTGCCAGTTGAAAGAACTTGACAGCTATATTCTTCAATTGCTTTAAGTAACTCTCTACCTTTCGTCGTGGTGAGACGAGATCCCCAATGGATATTTTTAGCATTGAAATTCCCTCCCACTATAAAACGTTTTCCTAATTGTTTAAGGAACTCCAAGTACTTTTTCTTTTTAATAGAATGTCTGGGTGGACAATAGACTCCTGAAACGATAATGGAATAGCTTTTAGTTTGTATACGAATAGCTGTTGCCTGTGTTTCTTCAGCGCTTAAGTTCATTTCCTCATAGTGGGGTAAATTTTCTTTAATTATCATTGCACTACCACCTTTAGCATTATTATCTGGATGTATAGAGTGGTATACTTTGTATCCTCTAAATTTAAGGAAGGATTGATTTGTAAAATGCGTTTCTGAAATTAAGCATATTTCAATGTTTTCAATATCAAGAAGTGTTTGCAACTCGTGGCGATGCTGCTGCAGTCCATTGGCATTCCATGCCACAATTTTCAGTCTTTTATTCATTTCTTCTGATTTTTGGGTTTAGCTTCTTTATTGCTATATTCAAGTTTCATTAATTGCTCTTCAAGACTATTGACCATTCTTCCGTGTTTCTCTAATTTATCGAGAATAAGTTCCAAAGTCTTCTTGATTTCTTCATTTAAAACTTCACTTTTCTGGTCATTATGTTGTGTCAATGCCTGAGCGTAGGTTTTCTCTTCATCAATCCTTTGAGGAATTATTATCTTTTCTGATTTCATATTTTGTTTTTTATCTTAATTGTTGCAGCTCCTTAGCTACACTACATCCTTTATAGTTAGCTAAGTGTTCGTCTCCGCAGTGTACACATTTTGGTTTAGCATTAGCAATCTTTTTGCTGTCTTTACTTAAATGTTTTCCGGCGCATTTAACACATCTTGGTTGCTTATTACAATATTTCTGAGTGTGCTCATATGCCTGGCATCTTTTACACTGTGGAAGCATCTTGAAACTTTTGAATGCTTGAACTTCCTTTGCAATTTAATATACTAGTGATATTATATATCATGTTAATATTTTCACTAGCTTCAAATGATAACATAAACATATCCAAGGGTTCCTTAGTTCTCCACTTTAGCTTGTTGACTGCTTCAATTATTCTGAACTTTTTTTTCAAGTCTTCCACAATAGCTTCAGGCTCACAAGAGTGATGTAACTTTTTAACCATGACTCTGATAGGCCTTGTTTGTTTGTTTTCGTAAGAATGCCAGTTACAGCCTTTCATTACATTTGTCATTTCTCGGTAGACGTCTCCATCTGCTACATTTATTTTATAGTTATCTTTATTGATAGCTTAATCGTAAATTTCTCTGTTGGGATGCGTTCCGTTTTCTGTTTGTAGAAACTATTGTAATTTTGATGCCATCTACTATAATTGGTGGTGGAGCAGGTCCTCTCTTGGGATTATGTTGATTAGAGTTTTTTGGTGTACTTTTTTTAACTGGACTTGGAGTGAAGTTAATTTTTCTTTTTTTGCTTTTATTTTTAACACGTATCCATCCTGTTTCTTCCGCTAGAAGTTCTTCATCAGTGTAATAGTCAGTTTTCTTTATTTCTTCCTTTTTCTTTTCATTAGAATTTCTTTCATCTTCCACAGTTTTAATCTTCATTTCCATCTCCTTAATTTGTTGCTGGAAAATCTGTATTATAATTTTAAGTTCTTGATTTTCTTAAATTTTCTGCCAATTTTCATAAAGGTGTTGTTCATTTTTCATCATGGTACCTTTCTGTTCCGGTTTTCCATCTTCTAAAGTAAAAGTTGGACCTTTCTCTACAGGTGGGGTTGTATTTGGTGGCGATCTTATTAGGCCACTTTTTTAAAGGGGTCTTTTGAAAGCAACAGAATCCATGAGACCAGCCTCCGAAGATGGTGGATTGCCCAGACTAGAGCCTGGCATACCACCTGGGGTATTTTCACTATGATTTGTTTTGTTCATTGCTTTTCCGGTGCGAGATGATGGGGCTGCCATCTTGCTGCATTCACGCCTACAGAAAAAAAATAAGAAGAAAGCAAGAGTGTCGTGAGGTAGAGTAGTAATAAATGGGGAAGACAAAAATATAAGGAAAGCGAAGAGGAAGGTGAATGACTCCCTAGCCCTCGAAACCTAATAGCGTCGGGGTCGAAAGACGTAAGAGGTCAAGAGAGACCCAATAGGAAAGATAACAGAAGTGCAGCACAAGTAAGTGGAAGTAATGCTACCCTAGCTTGGTAAACCTTTAGCGTGAACCAGGGGACACCACGAGGAGGCGGCTTACCAAAAGAAGCAGTCTAGAATATAATAACCTGAAAACAGGACTGCTGTCCCCCAAATGTATGATAATAGAAGCAATTTACTCGAATTTAACACACATGCAATGCAATATCCGTTTGTATCAAGTGTGGGGGAACAACCATGCTATATAAACCACTTCGTCGAACATCACACCAACCAGTCGAGCTACTTCGGGCGGAAGGAATACACTGTGCTCCACAGCACTACCCAGTCAAAATACTCCCGGAAGAAGATGAGTATACCATCACTGCACAACACGGACGTGTAAGTATATATTGAACATTGTTCGTACTAGAGAGGAGAAAAAAACGTGTATTCTCACTCACTAGATTTTTGTTTTGATTGTAGATGGAATATCGGCAGGACTTCACGCGAAATGGAGAATTTATCTTTAAAAATATCGTCTTTCTCACAAAACAGAAGGGAAGTTAAGCGAAAAGGATCGAAAAACTGCTCAGTGGTTGACAGACAACTACCACAATGGAATGCGGGGCGAAATGAGCAGATATACAGTTGGCCTTATACAGCGCTACCGAGCATCATAAAAACTAGAATTGAAAGGAAGAAGATGGTATATGTGAAAGGTGAACAAAAGATAATGGATACGACCCCATGTAGGTGCAGGTGTGAATATTATTAATGTCGAAATATATGGATGTCCTAAAATAAAATATGCGTTCAAGACTTTAAATATAAGCTCAAACAGTGGGGGTTAGTTAACATAGCGATTGGGAACGAGATTGAGAAGTTAGAGTTGAGCGAATACCATGTTGTGGCAGTATATAAATGGATGGTGAAGAAACATGATGATGAAAAGGAAAACATTCCCCATCACCTCACGCGCGTAGGTCATCTGTTTGATTAAAAAATATTTGTCTCTATTGGTTTCTTTACCTGATTCATTTTTTTATATTTGTAGAATGTGATGAGAAAAGTAAAGAAGAAGAGTGTTCCCTATGGGTGCTCTACATCCGCCACATCCCATGAAAATTACTCCAAGCGCACGCCGCGGAACAAAAACAAAATTGTAGAGATAGAGAAATTTAAAAAAAACAGTAAAAAACGTTTTTTCATAGTTTTCCCCTTTTTCCTTACCCCACATCCATACCTTTTCAGAGAAAACTCGCTCTCTCTCTGCTACAACTCGGATGTTCCTTTCCCACCCACCCATCCACACACAACAAGCGATGAGTAGGAATGAAACACATAAAATATTGGTATTCAATTTTTATTGTATAAAAATGTACACTAGATATATGTTACAAAATATATTCTTTTCATGAATCCACGAATTATATTTCGCATCGAATCCCAACCATTTGACATAGTGAAGAGGTCCCTTTTTGCGAAGAACCTTTTCCACCAGAAAATCCCTCGGATAGCACGTGGACTGCAATTCCTCGCGGTAGAAGCGTCCGGCGATGGTTTCGCCCCACTCATCTGTGAGGGAGTACGTCACAGAATTCGAGAGATGCACGTTAACAATCGTCCACGAGGGTTAATAACCTTTCTGAAAGTGATGTTTGTATTTGCTAATGCGTACATCACCCACACGAAACTTATTTTTTCGTTCCTCGTCCTATGATCGAGTGTCTTGACACGTGCATAGACTGTCTTCATGAGTCGATAATCCTTCACATCCTTCGGTGGCAACCCTATCGTGCGATGTTTTGAAGCGTTGTAGCCACGGAGAATTGTGGGGAGCATGTGTAACAAGCGAACCTTCTGCGTAGAAACGACGCCACATGCGCGCTTTCAACGTGCGATTGAAATGTTCGACCACACACGCCTTCATGGTGGATAAGGTGAAGTAATGACCTTTCTCCCGCAACCACCTCGCAAAGACGGAATTGTAGAACTCTGTATCGTGATCCGTTTGGAGGAGAGCTGGTTTGCGTTTAGAGGAGAGGATGTATTGGAACGTCTTCTTAATGGCAGCACCCGTCTTACTCTTCACCGGCACAGCCCATGTGTATTTCGAGTAGACATCGATCACTGTCAAAATGTAACGCATACCTCTATTGCTCTTGGCGTACGCTTGCATCTCCACCAAATCCGCCTCCCAGAGATCGTCCAATCCCTTGGAGAGCACGCAACGTCCGGGATAGCGTTTGCGAGCCAGCGCGTGGTGTTCTCGCGCAATACCGCTCCGCACTGTTTCCGTCTTCTTCTTCTTCACTCTCATTGTATGAGTCCAGCCCCACGAAGTTCGTTTTCAACTTCCAAAATTTCTCTGCTTTGACCGCTGTGCCCTGCCGATTGCGAGGCGCTTAAAGGACGTAAACGTTCCAAAAGCGCATTGGTATCACGCCAATAAGTGTAGGTGGAAGGTGTAACAAAAGGAAGACCTTTACCTCTCTTCTTCCTCTGCGACTTGGAGCGAATGACACCTTCCATCGCATCCAGAACGATTTTATACTTGTTGCGTAGCAGTTCGTTGAAGGACTGCAAGAGTTGTAATTTATGCGATAAGCATCCGTCTCCTGTAAGAGATGTTTGTATGCGGCAGTATGAAAGGTGTCCACCTTACGCATATCGGGGGTGAGTGAAAACAGGAGTTCGAGACCGGGTGTCAGATCATGTTTCACCATGCACCTCAAATGTAACATCGACATTGGGTGTCATACGTCTATTTCCCAAATACAACTTACCCTCCACGATATCCATTAAATTCGTGCGTCCAGAAATGATATTCATCCATAGCGGACTCTACGGAGACTTGAGAAAAAATGATCCGAAAATAGCAAACTCCTTCTTCTCCGCCTCCTCCAACTCCTCCTCCCCCTCTGCCTCTTCCACATTTACGTTTATGCGGACGGGAGGTGGAGGAGGAGGTGGTGGCTTGTGGTGAGGTGAAAGAGGATGCTTCTTCTTCGTCATCAGTTGAGGTGGTGGTGTGGGGAGTTGTCTGTCGCCCCTTCTCGATAGTTTTCTCTAGATATCCAACAATCTACTACAATCACCCTCCATGATTTTTGACATATCTCAATATATCCCATGCTCCACGATGAAAAACAAATCATACACAGCATGTTTCCCGGGCTCTATCGCTTGTTCAATTTGCTAGCACTTCTATTTCAGTGTGATCGTGTGGGCAAGACGGTAAAGTTAGGACGAAGTGCAATCTGAGTCATTCTAAGCTAGTTCTAAATTTGTTGTTATGCAAGCTTTGGCTCTCCGTCGAAGAACGTCCTCAGTATCATATTGCCGGGTTGAGTGATACAGCTATGCGAGGGAAACAACTCTTTACAATCGAGAAATTGGACGGACAATTCGAGGCGAGGATACCGCTTGAACTGTTGATGGGATTCGCGGAAGATCATTCGCGCCATTTACGGTGTTTCCCAAGAATTGATTTTGGTACGTTCGAGGACGGATAATGACTGTCGGTACTCGACGGAAGCAACACCGAGTGTTATGCAAATCGATCGTATTATATGGCGCATGCCACACTTGAAGTTGGATCGAGCGAGTACACACTATTTCTCCGAAGTAGTGAGGTTGCGTAAGCAAATCCTAATTTCATTCGTCAATTGGGAACTCTATGAACTGACATCCCTTATCCAATCAACAAATGGTGTGTGTACGGTGAAGAGTGCCTCCTCCAAGGAGCTACCGCTCTACGTCATCTTGGCATTGCAAAAAGACAAACGCTATAATTTTAAGAAAAATGCGTGTGAATTCGATCATGTCAATATGCGCACAGCATCGTTATTTTTAAACAATGCCCGCTACCCCTACAACGAACTACGTATGGATTGGCCGGCATGGGAATGATAAAATCCTCCCACTCGAAACGTACAACCTCTTTAAGGACTTTAAGAAGGATTACTACGATAGAGAACCTCCCTCTGCCATGGCAGAGTAGGTCTATCGCATGATGTATCCGTTTAACGTCTGATTGCACAAAACTTGAGGAACCCACCATCAGCTAGAGTGTGGACATCAAAATCGAGTTTGAAACACATACGAATATCTCGGAGAAAACATTCTCCTATTGTCTGATTCTGCAGCTATGTCCCCGTGATTGGACTAGTCACTAAATATAACTAAAGACGTAACTCGTTATCGTGCGTCATTGGTGTTGCGATCGTGTGAGAGGAAGGACACATCATGTCAAAACGAGACGTGTGACAGAAAGAGGAGAAGGAGGAGAAAGAGGAGAAAGAGGAGAAAGAGGAGAAAGAGGAGAAAGAGGAGAAAGAGGAGAAAGAGGAGAAAGAGGAGAAAGAGGAGAAAGAGGAGAAAGAGGAGAAAGAGGAGAAAGAGGAGAAAGAGGAGAAAGAGGAGAAAGAGGAGAAAGAGGAGAAAGAGGAGAAAGAGGAGAAAGAGGAGAAAGAGGAGAAAGAGGAGAAAGAGGAGAAAGAGGAGAAAGAGGAGAAAGAGGAGAAAGAGGAGAAAGAGGAGAAAGAGGAGAAAGAGGAGAAAGAGGAGAAAGAGGAGAAAGAGGAGAAAGAGGAGAAAGAGGAGAAAGAGGAGAAAGAGGAGAAAGAGGAGAAAGAGGAGAAAGAGGAGAAAGAGGAGAAAGAGGAGAAAGAGGAGAAAGAGGAGAAAGAGGAGAAAGAGGAGAAAGAGGAGAAAGAGGAGAAAGAGGAGAAAGAGGAGAAAGAGGAGAAAGAGGAGAAAGAGGAGAAAGAGGAGAAAGAGGAGAAAGAGGAGAAAGAGGAGAAAGAGGAGAAAGAGGAGAAAGAGGAGAAAGAGGAGAAAGAGGAGAAAGAGGAGAAAGAGGAGAAAGAGGAGAAAGAGGAGAAAGAGGAGAAAGAGGAGAAAGAGGAGAAAGAGGAGAAAGAGGAGAAAGAGGAGAAAGAGGAGAAAGAGGAGAAAGAGGAGTGTCGTCGGTAAGTTATGAAAAAGAAGAATAAGATGAAGGGATGCTTGGAACAAGGAGGGGGAGTGGAAGAGGAAGGCGACAGGACTCTCACTTCCCACAACACCACCCAACAAAAGACTATGCAAAATGGTTTATTGAGGGAGTGAAACACGCTATTTTGCACAAAATATCCGATTGTAAAAAACACAATGAATGAAACACATTACTACTTGAACTTAACCATAGTGAACTATGTTTTTGACAAAAGAAAAACATGTTACATTCATGTTTTCTTTTTTTCAATCGTCTTCTACACACTAATCCTTCCCTCCTTTTCCCACACACATATACACACACCTCGATCAAAGAAAATCCAATGAATGGAGATTATACTGTTTATTTTTTTCCATAAAAAGAATACATGGAATAATAAATACTATCACGATGGGAAAAACATTGTATTAATCAAAAATTTATCAATATATCATAGGTGTCTCCCATACTCCCCACTGTCGTATTCAATGCAACAAATCTATCAAAATTTTCCTGTGTTTTAAATACATCCGTATATCTAGACAGAGAAAACGGTAGATGAAAGCGTCTTTTAAAAAAAGAGATTTAGTGTTGAAAAAACAAAATATGTGTTACTTGCCTGTGGGATAAGAAACATTTAATTTTGCTTGACTGAATCAGAACTGCCTTCTTCCCAAACTTTGTGATGGGTATATTCCCCTTAGCGGTTTATAGGCTTCACAGCTAGGGAGTTCCGACAGTTTGATGAGAGACATACCATTAAAGTCCATCACAACTCGTATGAATGCATGTATTCATATATATACTAGTTATCTAAAACATGTAACGAATTAACGCACACTTTGTTTCATCTTCTTCGTTGTTGTCTTTTTTGTTCTGTATGCGACCTGAAGGAAACCAGAAAAGAAACACACCTTCCCAAACAGTATAGTGGTTTTTGAAAAAATAATATTTTTTAAAAAACAAACTCGCTTACAACGCTTTCTGCGAACATTTCATAATTTTTTAGAGGGTGATTCCTGTGTGTGGGGATCAACACCAGCAGCGGGAGAAGAAGAAGACGCAGACTCTTTCCTCTTCTTACCTTTTTACCTCTATTCTTCATAAATTGTCGAAATCTATGGTGAAAGAAAAAAAAATTGTTTTTCATTATCATATCACGAGTTTCTTTTAGAAAGAAGAAGGAAAAACACACACTTACAAATCATTTTCACAGGACACTCCCTGTAATTTACCGGCGTTTTCACAATTTCATGTGTATGCGTAGCATTTCATCGGCAAGGAGTGAAAGAGATGGAGATATGGAGGAGATGAGGGAGAATCCATTTCTTCTGCTTCTCCCCTTGAGAAAACGCATATCACATCCTCTGATTTACTACAAAATGAAAACAGAATAAAATGCTTATTTGTTTCTATAAAAATGGAAAGAAGTGAAAAATCCTCTCATCCGAATAGCATGTTACTACTCACGCAGATTTTCCGTTCTCCACGCTGCGTGTAGACGTTGAAATATTGTTTGCTTCAAAACACGTACTGTTCACACACTAAATGCAGTTGCAGAACTGACTACTGTTGTATGCTTCTACTCGTGTAATATGCACACCGTTTCGCATGCAACGTTCATGTAATAGACTTTGCAAATTAACTCACGTGTACGTTACTCTTTAGGATTTTCGTTTGCTCTTATTGTGTCGACGGCTTTCTAAATTAACACATAATTTACTTTTGATCGTTTTCATACACTATTATTACTGTGTAGACGGCTTTTTACACACATGTAATTTACTCTTTATCATTTTCATTTACTATTATTGCTGTCTCGACGGTCGGTTTTTCTTCGAAACGAAACTCACTTCATTATCTCGTAGACGAAGACGGCGATTAATTTATTCGAAACGAAGCAATTGTGGTATGATACCAAACTCATGCCACACATTTTGAACATGAGTAACACATGTAAAAATTTTCGTTGAGAGAACGCATCACTGCGGGAAATTGCTAGTGAACGCATCCATCTAATTAATGGAATGCGAACACTTACGTCTCAAGCAATTGAGCGGGCGTCTCAAGCAATTGAGTGGATGTGCGTTGCTTCATTGCTTTAATTAAAAGAGGGGGCATATATTGTACTAATACCCCTCATTCAGTGTTAGTTGTCAGTTTTCGTGTATTCTCATTTGCTTTTGTCGTTAAGTTGCTAACTAATTGACAACAATGGACATTATCGCATTCCTCATTTCATTCAAAGCTGATCTTCAGAAGGCGTACAATGACTTGGTACATAATATTGACACACGGATCAGTGCGTTGCAAGAGGATAATAAGAACGCGATACGCGGTTGGACTACAGTCAGGAATTCTCGTCGTCCTACCAACTGCTATCATCCAGTTGGACCAACGACACGTGCACCACCCCAACTCTTCACTCAGAATAGGTTTAGTGTGTTAGATGATATGTCACTTTTTCCTCCCTTACCCTACCGTTTCATCCTATCCCGTCCAGTACCCAAACCTGTTCAGAAACCACACGCTGGTAAGCACAGTCACCCAAAACCAAGTAAAGTAGTGCTACCCAGAGATAAAGCCAACACATCCACGCAGAATTCAAACGTGCTCATATTAGCTGATACGCACGGTCGCCACATGTCGTCCGTTTTGCGTGGATTTCTTCCTACCCAGTTCTCAGTCTCCGGTTTCTTTAAGCAACACGCCAGTTTGGCTGAAGTTATTCGAGAACTCGACACCTACACTGAAAAACTCACAGAGCGGGACACAGTAATCATCATAGGTGGAAAGAACAATATTAACTTGGGTGGTCATTTCAACGCGTGTGAACATCTACAAAAAATAAAATGGCCTCTCAGCATACAAACATAGTAATCTCTACACTGCCTCCACGCTTCAACGTTCCACAAATAAACCACGAAATTAACCTGGTAAACATCTCCCTATAACATCACTTGGCAGACACAAAAATCACATTTTTCGATTTGCAACCACACCTGACTGCCAAGGACTTTACCCAGCAATGTTTACATCTGAGACCGTCTGGGAAACATCACTTCGGTTCTCTCCTAGCTTCTCACCTCACATCATCCACCTGCCCTCTTACCCATTCCTCCACCTCCTCCTGCTCCTACCTCATCTCCTCCTCCTCCACCACCTCCTGCTCCTACCACATCTCCTCATCCACCTTCCTCTGATCCTTCCTCATCACCTCCTCCTCCACCTCCCTCTGCTCTCACATCATCATCATCTCTTACTCGTATCTCCACACCCATTTATTCTCCTGTCTCCGTTCTTTCACCTACGGCATCCTTATCTCCAACGTCAGCATCTATTCCTCCATCCACATCTCCTGCCGCCCCCATACGCAGTTACAACTTGCGTTCAGGAGTACGATGTGGTACCCGAAGCTGACAATCGCGTTTGCATGCAGTGTGCGAGCTTGATCCAGAACATCAACGATACTGCTACTTCTAATTATTATTTCGCAAGTTCTTACTGTCGGCAAAATTTAAAGGAAAAAATCCCAACTGAGGTACGTGTATCTACGTTCGTAATGATATTTTATCTTCTCCACTTCCAGGCTACGAGAACTTCTGCGCAGATAGTGTGTTCGAATTTTCTGCATTTAATCTAACCGACACTGGTATTGTTGTTTTGTGTATTTATAGACCTCCTCAATCATGTCTTGACATATTTTTTCGGAACTTCGAAATGGTTTTAAAACATATCACACATAAACCTACTAAATCTATCGTTATATGTGGAGATTTCAACATCGATTTCCTGAGTACATCCAACTCTGCACATTCACCAATTAATCGATTCCAGAGTCTTATCGACTCCTTCAACCTTATTACTACGATAAACGACCCAACTCGCCTCTCCAGTTCATCTCAAACATTGTTAGATCAAATTATCGTCAACAACGGAATCTCGTATTTCTCTGAAGTGTTTATTGCCGGACACAGCGATCACCTTGCTCAAGTATTGACTATTAATAATAAACTAAAACCACTTAAAATTCTTTACAGGTATTACGCTCCTCGTAGTCCCTTTGAAATTGTTTGTTGATTATTTTTTATTAATTTATTTCGTATAGGAAGTTATGGGCAGTCATGATCGTTTCTCTTCGGTGCTCATGGTGGAAATCAGCCCACAAGGTGCAGAATTCCGAGCTCCACCTTCCGGTGGCCGTTGGTCGGCGTCTGGCGTGAGAGCGAGCGGTGCTTTCGAAGGACGCTGTGACTGCGGTTATGACTAATCAATAAAAACGAGTAAGACGTCATGATCACGCCACTGTAAAGTAATATGATTGGCCTTTCTCACCCTAGGACATCCATCTTGGAAGATGAACGAGGCGGTTGACGAGCGAACAGGCTGGCAGTGTGAGCCGAAGCTCCGCTCTGGAGCGCATGTGACATGTGCTTCGTGAAACTAGATTCGTTTTACTTGTAAATTCCTTATCTTGAGTTCGGTATGTGAAGCATAATCCAAGACATCTTTCAATTTATTTGTAATCTCATTGTGAACGGTATTTGGTAGCACCTGGTACCAATGGTGTTTGGTAGATAAATATATAGCATTTAGTTTCCTAATGATCCTGACTCAAGCTATACAACCTAGTGGATCCCCCTCTCACAGGAGTGGAAGATACGCCACACTAAGCCAAGCAAGTGAGCTCTGTATTTGATAAATAGTTAAATTCAGTAAATTAATCCTTTAACTGGTTCTAAAATAAAAAAAAATTCAAGGTGGAGACGCCGAGAGGTAATTTGAGACCCCCAGGAGGGAGGTACGTATTATTTTGGTGGAGCCGTCGGATTTCATGTACTCTTCCTCGAACAACACTTGGTTGAAAAAATAAGTAGGTGTGAAATTGAGCCAAGGATCTATTATTGGTACATATAACTAATGATTTTATGATGTTTCATTTGAGAGAAATTGAGAGGACTGACTGGCTTTACCTCATCGACTACCTGCGGTGCACAATTTACATGTCTACGGGTGAACACGAGAATTTCCTTCTCTACATGAGTGCCGTAACTGGCGCTATTTGAGGCCCTGACGGACACGCCACTGAGAGCGTCACCGATAGACTTCAACCTGGACAGCAGAGAAAATTCCGTATTACGCATAAATGAAGACGAGTACGTTAAGACCAGCTGACGAGGAGCGCGAAGGTGAATGCCACGCATTCCAAAGAGCGGAGCCACTATTGTTTGAACATTTGAAGAGTTACTTGATCACAGTCCAAAGGCGTAATTAAGAGAAAGAATGTTTGAGCGTAGAAGAAGCGGTGATCGTGTTTCGATATTATATATGAAGGAAGTCAGATAGTGATTCGTGTTTAGATTGTTTAAGTGATTAAGCAGAATAAAAAATCCTGCAGGTAGTTTTGCTCATTAGGCGTGAAAGTAAGAGTTAGAGTTAATACAACTTAACCAGAAGTCGAAATTTAGCTCGCGGTGCAAGAGAGCGAAGCGTAAAATAGGCGATATTTATTTTAGAAATTCTCTGATGTCAACCAAGGTAATGTACGAGTATTCATATATGGGGTCATGTTCATGATCGTAGTTGTCCAATAAATTAGGGGACTATTCTTGGTAGGCGCGTGAAAAGGGAAATAAAGGGATGAATGTAATATTGTGGTACGAGGCGTAGAAGTCATTCCCGTATAGGACGTAGTGTGATCATTGTTTATAGTTTCTAGAAGTTAATTGTATTCCTTGTTCTGAAAATGCCTTGTTCTGAAAGTTTGTGACATCTGTATGTTTTATAGATTATAAATCTTTGTATGGTGATGCATGAAGTATAAATGATCAAGAAATAGAGTAAACGTTTATCCTCCAATTGAGTGTTTATAAATTGGGAAACCTTTCTTCATAAACAGACTACAAACACTGCTGAATTTTTTGGAATAGTTCAATGATTGGTTGTGGGGGAAGGTATGCTAGTATATTGTTGTGTTTCCACTCTTTGAGTTACTTGCAAAGTTTTCTTGTGAAACGAAATATTGAGTATTTTTGCAACTACATGTTATTTTCTTAAATACTATTCAACATCGTTATATTGAAAAGTTGTTCAGAAGGGTCGAAACGACACGTTTTGCTGACAAGTTATACAATTAATCCATCAAGCACGTGTTATGTGGTCTTATTATGTGAACCGCAAAATACTTGGATTATTCTTAGCTCTTACTCGAAAAGAAGTTAATTGTGCGCTGTAAAAGATATATACGTGTTTGCAAAACCTAAGGCGGTCCTATATTAGGTTGTCAAGAGAAAGTGTCATTTATATTTTTGATCAGAATTTGTTTGTTTCACTTTTGTGAGTGTGGATGACGAGGACGGAACCAGGAACAACGGTTCTTGAGTGCGAGTTATTTTAAGGTTCCATTGTAACTTGGGAAGTGTCAGAAAAGCTAGTAAACGTATAGAGACAATTTTGAAGAGCGATACCCTTATATTATGCCACCCCATCGAAATATTACCAAGCAAATACGTTAGTGCATGATCTTACTTAAGGTAAATTATGCAGCATTATTATGTAGAAGTTAAAATTATGTAGAAAATCCGTACCATCTTGTACAACGCGTATTGTTCCGGAACCGAGACCGCATGACAACCCTTCCATGGAGATCGAGCAAGGGTTTATTCCGGCCACGAAAATCTTCAGACCAAGGCAGTCCAAGGAGCAACATCTCATGGCGTTGACCTACAGGTTTGCCCTTAAAGTGCCCCAACCATAATAGGGAGGACCAAACGGCTTCTACATTAGGGATACTAGAAAAGATTGTTTTGCCAACCGCTACATTAGGGTTAAAAGATTTTGATACAACCACATAAGATTCAGTAGGTCGGGATAGTGCAGGTCCGGCAAAATCATTAGGAAGCGTTGCATCCCTCCCCAATTCTTCTTCTTCCCCCACACCCACCCCTCCCACCACCACATCAGATCGAACCATCTCCGGCATCTCCGGACATTTATGTTGAGAATGTTCTCTATTCGCGGGAGCTCCTACGTGTATTGCAATCCTCCTCCAAATCTCGGCTGACGGGAAGAAACACCCATCAGCACTTTATAGTCCACGTCACGGACTTTTCTGACAACCAAGCGGTCGTCAGCAAGTTGTGGGTTCTCCAGAGTGAGGACCCCAACACTACCTTCTTTTTCCATCGGGTCACCGAGGAGAGACGTCACCGCTTGGTGATTCGAGTCCTTCA
Source organism: Laupala kohalensis (assembly GCA_002313205.1). Taxonomy (NCBI): domain Eukaryota; kingdom Metazoa; phylum Arthropoda; class Insecta; order Orthoptera; family Trigonidiidae; genus Laupala; species Laupala kohalensis. The sequence goes on along the minus strand of NNCF01126667.1, from coordinate 267,458 downwards.
GCCAAATGAAAACCTCGATTCACTTTGCGGTGACATTGAGAGTCAGGGGGTGAATGTATTTCACGTCACTAAGCTTCAAAACAAGAATGGAGATAATTGTCGTGTACACCTTGGTCTGTATGTGGTGGAGATAGAACATACAGCTGTGCAACCCTTTAATTCTACCATTCGCTATCTGGGCAATGTTCGCGTCTCTGTGGAGGAGTGTCATAGGCGCGAATGGATTGCCCATTGCACCGTATGTTAGGCGTCGGGCCACACACGGAACCATTGCGGGCACTTACTGCCATGCAAGCTCTGTTTTCCCTCTTTTAAATGACCTCCCAATGTATTACCTCTTTGGCGTTGTAGAACTGCCATGGCATGTCCATCTTGAAGACCGCTGAAATCCGGCAATTTCTCTCTGACTTCTCTATCCATGTCCTTCTCCTTCAGGAGACATGGCTTACTCCATCACTTAATTTTTCTCTTCCGGGCTATCACATTTATCGTGATGATAGACCCTACGCTATCCCCAACTTTAACTCCCGCGGCGGTACAGCCATCGCTTTTCGCAAATCTATTCATCATACTCGTCTTCCAACTCCTCCTCTTACTTCTCTTGAAACCACGGTCTTCGAATTTGGCACTCCAAGGGGCCCGGTCATTCTGGTGTCTGCGTATCAGAGGCCTAAAAAGGCTCTCGACAGTGCGAATCTTGACTCTCTCCGGAGCCTAGGTAACTGCATCTTCATCGCCGTAGATCTCAACTGCCAGCACACCGACTGGAGTTGCACAGTTTGTAACTCCGGTTGTAGAACTTTGGCTACCTACCTTGCACAACACCCCTATCTCATCCTCCCTCCACCCTCTGGACCTACCCATTTAGTTGACAACGTTCCCAACGACATCCTTGACATTGGCCTTCACTCCTCCACTATCCAGATCACCACTCCACACCCCCGGTTCGAGCTAACCTCGGATCATCTGCCCATACTATTCTCTTCCTTCCTAGGTCCCTTCCTTCACGATTTCAAACCTGCCCCGACCATCAAGACGGACTGGAGAGGGTACACCTCCCATCTTAGCCGGAAGGTGGATTCTCATCTCCCCCTCAACTCTCCCGACGACATTGACCCGGACATCTCACACGCTACGAATACCTTTACACCTACTACTGCCTCACACCCTGACACGACCCCAGACATTCTTGCTGTGGTTCGAGAAGGCGCCGTGCACAGCGGCAATTCTACCGCACCAGGGACCCTTCTGACAAGGCCCATTTCCTCCACTCGAGACGAACATTACGAGAGAGACTCCGTAAACTTCCATGTCCAGCAATGGCAAGCCTATCTTGCCCAGGCTAACGTTTCCTCTTCCGACGATGCGTGGAAGATCCAGAAGACCCCCCGAAACCCTTCCACTGCGATCACCCCTCTCCTCATTCCTGGCACGCCCACCCCCACCTACGATCTGGCCAGAAAAGTTGAGATCTTCGGAGATATCCTAGAAACCCGTTTCTTGCTTCCTGTCATTGCGTCCCATCCGTCTCCCTTGACCACTCTTCTACCACAGTTTTCTCCTATCACCTCAGACGATGAGTGGACCTTGGGAGTTTGGGAAGTGAAGGCCTGTATGAAGCGGGTCGGTGGTTGGCTCCGACAAGCTCCGTGGTGTGTATCTCCACCATCTTCTTCACAACGCTGTCCTTCTCACTAATATATTCAACTCTTGTCTTTATATCGGTTACTTTCCTCTTTCGTGGAAACATGGTACTATCGTTCTTATCCCCAAACCGGGAAAAAATTGAATCTGGACCCTAACAACTATCGTCCCAACTGCCTTCTTTCTCTTCTTGGCTAACTTTTTGAGCACCTTGTCCTCGCCAAGCTTACTCCTGTCCATGAATCCTCTTATGCTATTCGTCCCATTCAGTTCGGATTCCGGCGCAACAAATCTGCAGCTTTGCAGACCTTGCGACTGGCACACGAATTAGCCCCATCCCTTCTCGAAGAATTGCCATTTCAGCCATCTTCTTTGACTTCTCTTTCACCTTTGATACTATCCATCATGACCTACTCTTTCACAAAACCAAAACCAATGCCTGTCCAACCGGGAATTTCTAACCAGCTGTTGTTGAGGAGCGTCGGTGACGCATCGCGTTATGCAATTTTTGAAACTGAAAGTATCAATTGTTGACTTCTTCTTTATGAATGGTGCAGTCTCAGTGAATTTCGATAGTTAAATATTCCTGTTTTTAAGTTTCCTCGATTTCGTCATTTCTTCTGGTAGATACTCTTTAGCGTGGGAGAGAGGATAAAATTATTGTGTCCACTTTTGTCCGTGGATATGCGACCAACCATTCAATGTTGAAGCATTTATTAAAGATGAACCTGATCCTTAAAGTAAATGGATTGGTAATCTGAGTGGCTGATGTGAGGCAGTATTTTTGAGTTAATGGTTGTATATCAGCTTATAGATGTCGGATGTTCATAATCCTGGAATGTATGAGATTGATATTGTCTTAAATGAAAAATGAAGTTTCTTTTGTGTGCCCGTGTTCAGCCATTTTTTGAGGTGTCGTATCAATGAAACATTCAGCAACTACAACTCAGTGCTAGTTGAGTTTTACATCTGAAACACTCAACTGCTTTGCCTGACCACACCCTTCTCGCACCACGAGGCGGTGCATCCCGCCTCAATGATCCAGCCGTTGCGACATCAAATCTTGCGATTGGCGCCAGCTCGCAACATCGATGCGATTCTACGCACGGCGAGCTGGCAATGCTTCCTTGTCGCGAGGACGGGCCGCCATCAATCAGTCTCTCTCGCCTGACGGCGAGCAGCAGCTCATCATTACAGCAGTCTCTCGCCTGCCTTCCAGCAGGGAGACTCGATCATCACTATATCAGTCTCTCGGGCTGACATCAAGCAGTCAGTCTCTCGGGCTGACCTCAAGGAGACTCAGCAACATCCCTCTTTCGCCTGCTGCTGAGCGGGCGACACCTCGCTCGCCCGCTGCATCTTTCCATACGGCGATACTAGGAGGCACTTGCCCGCCGCTCGACTCAACTAGTCTACTCGACCGACGCTCGTTAGCGGTTGCACTCAGGTATTCACTCGCCGGAGCGTGACGCTTTCACCACGCCGCACGCAGGCACTAGCCCGCTGCATACCGGGCATTCGCCCGGCCGCTCGTTAGGCACAGTCGCCTAACAGCAGGCTCCCTTCCGGGTCATCACTATCTCTAGGGAAACAGTAACATTTCATTGCAGTCTCATTTTCATTATAATGTTATGTGTTATTAAATTATTACTGTTATTGCTGGCAAAACAGATTTCATATTACCTCTCATTCATTTCACTCCTCATTATCACATATTTGGTTCTTCGAGTCATAATTGAAATTTCCGTGCACTCATTTGTCTTAAGAGACAAATTTGTCCGCATAGTTTGGTCCTTCGAACCGGATATATTCTTTTAATGTGCTCATTTATCTAAGCGAAAAAATGTTTGCACTGCCCGTAAGTGGACTTTAATGATAAAAGTTGTATTGAAATATGACCGTCGGACTAATATGTTAGTGTTAGTGCTGGACAATTTTGAATTTGAACTACATGATGCGTTTAGGAAAAGTGTCTGGGCAGTGATAGAAGTGATTTTATGGGAAGTGCTTAAGCGGTTTTAATTGTGCACGGAACCTTAAAATTGTAGGGGAGGTATGAAATTTTGTCAGGTGGTTATTCTGAAGCACACCTTAGTTAATGGATTTACCAGTCGTGGATATTTCTTATATAATTATTAATTTCAATTTTAAAATTTCAGTGCAGAGCTTTGTCCTAATTATTTGGATTATTATTTTAATTGATTCATACCACCCCTTCTAAATTGATATTGCCTTGAATGACGAATAAAGCTCTTTTTGTGTACTCGTATTTGGAATTTAATGGTGAATAATTTCTGCACCTTGTGTGAGGTATAAAAGTGGAAGTTGAATTTAAAGTCGTCTTAAAGTGTAACCGTTAGATTAATATGAGATAGCGTGTGTTAGTGCTAGACAACTTTGAATGTTAACCACATGACATGTTTATGAGAAGTGCGTGTGCAGTGATGAAAGTGTTATTGGCAAAAGAAGTTTAGAAGGAGGTTTTTAACAATACATGTAGAAGCGTTTAATCTTTGTACGGGAATAAATGGAAATGTTATTTGTTGACTTGTGAGGAAAATGCGAATTTATAAGTCCCGTTTCTAATGAAATTTAGTATTCTACGCGACAAATGATAAATACTTTTTATATAATTATTAATTTCAATTTTAAAATTCAAGTGAAGTATTTTATCTAGCTTATTATAATCATTACTTTAATTCTTTCATGCCCCATTATGTGAATGCTTTGCCTTGTGACATAGTTACGATGTTTAAATTATATCAAATTGACTTGGAATTCATTATCACATTCTAAGATAAATTGATGCAGGCATGGGAGATTAGTGCATTGGTAGACGGAACAATTGCGTTGTGTCACAAAAAAAGTTTGTAAAGAGGATAATCCTGCAATATAACTTCATAATTGAAATCAGATACAAATGAAAATCAAACTTTCTGCATTAAATGAATGGAGTGTGACAGACACTTTTTAGAAGACAGTGGCTTATGTCTTTCATATTATTTAAACGTGTTTAAGATAATTTCGGTGAATTTTCTCTCTAAGAGTTGTATTTGTGTGATGACGGGTACTAATTATTTAATTGGGAGGGCTCACGGTCAGGACTTAATGTGTGTATAGGGAATTTCCAAAAAATACTAATTCATATAAATATTCTAGGTATTCGGTAGTCAGTTGCCTCATTTGAATTATATTTTATCGGAAGTGTAACCAATATTTGAATGTTATTAGTTGTGGATGCCATTTAGGAAGACTAGTTTTTGTTGCAGTTTGAATGTAGTATGCACACATAACATGCTGTGTTGCATGAGGATTTTGCTTATCAATTTTTCCTTTCGTGGGTTTCAATTTTACTACCAAGCCAAGCGAGTGATCTTTGTATTAGATAAATAGTTAGATTCAGTAAGTCAAACCTTTAACTGGTTCATTAAAACAAAATTAATTTCAAGGTGGAAACGCCGAGAGGTAATTTGAGACCCCGAGGAGGGAGATACGTATCATTTTAGGGGAACCGCCGGGCTTCATGTGCTCTTCCTCGAACAACACTTGGTTGAAAAAATAAATATGTGTGAAATTGAGCCAAGGATATTTTATTGCTATATTTAACAAATAATTTTACGATGTTTCATGTGAGAGAAATTGAGTAGTCTGATGGATTTACCGCGCCGAGTACCTGCGGTGTACAATTTACATGTCAATGGGTCAACACGAGTATTTCCTTCTCTACGTGAGTGACGTAGTTGGCGCTGTTGAGATCCTGACAAACACGCCGCCGAGAGCGTCACCGATAGACTAACGATTCAATGTCATCGATCACGAAATTCTCCTTTCCAAATTGCATTCTTTAGGCATTCGTGGACATCCACATCAATGGCAGAATTCTTATTTAAAAAATAGATATCAACATGTCGAAATATCCTATACTAAAAATTATATACTTCAGTGTTGTCTTTCAGAAACAAAGCCACTTACTAGCCCAAGGTTCAATTCTGGGCTTTATACTCTTTTTATTGTACGTAAACGAAATGTTTTCATCCACATCAGTTTGCAAAATGGTTCTTTTTGCATATGACACTAATTTACTCTGTAAACACGCTAATATTCTAAAAGTTTTGTTCTGCTTGGTTCCATGCAAAGAGGCTCATTGTAAACACTGACAAAACAGTGTCTATGCCATTTCAATTAGTATCACAAAATCTTTACCCAAGGTTTCTCTTTCCTTAAACGGAACACAATTAAAAACTGTTACGAATACAAAATTCTTAGATCTGCATATTCAAGACAACCTCAAATGGAATTGTCACGTTGACAATCTTAGTTCCCAATTAAGCAAATTGTGTTACGCATTCCGAATCTTAGTTAACGTAGTTAGTCCACATATTTCCCGTTGCGTATATTTTGAAAATTTTACTCCCATTTACGTTACGGCATTATCTTCTGGGACAATTCCGGTCAGAGCTTTCAAACTTTCAGAATTCAGAAGAGGATAATTCGGATAACTTGTAAGTCTCATCCCCGAAACTCGTGTAAACCTTATTTAATGAAATAAATGTCTTAACACTTCCCTGCATTTATATTTATGAAACGGTCATGTTTGTTAAGACCGAATTACTGAAGTGCCTCCCTTGCTTCATACGAAACAGTCTCGTTCACGAACACAATACTCACAATGGAAACAATATTCATCGTCCTGGAGTGTCAACCACTCTTTGCCAAAAAGGACCATATCATTCAGGAATCGTTCTACATAATTATAAAAGATATTATGAAATTGAATCACTTCAAATCCGTGGTTAAAAACTACCTTCTGCACCAGTGCTTCTACAATGTAATTTATTAATTTTAATAAAAGTTAAATCCGTCTTGTACTTTATCACGGCATTGCTGTTGTACTTTTAAAGTAACTTATAACTTATTTCAAAAAGTGTTTTTTTACATGAGTGTGTTGTGTCTTATGGCTCATATTAATTTAGTTTTATGTGAACTCAACTTTGGTACGGTTGTGTACATTAATTCTGGAGCCCCATTCTGGCCCGGGTTTTTCTCCGGTTTTCCTTCAGGTAGATGCGGATTTCTTATACAGGTTCTCTAGGTTTTTGTCTAGGGGTGCGTTTATTGAAACGTGAAATTAGTGTTATTTCAATTCTTATAATTTGTAAACTCTGTACTCAGAATAATCTACTGTTCGATAATAATTCGTACATGTAAAATAAATTTTTTGTGTTAAATTACAAACATGAATTAGTATTATAACTCGCATTTAACTTTTTATTTAATCTAGAAATTTTGGCTAAATTTTTGGATCCGCCTCTGCCTTAGGTCCTTTGATCGGAATTGAAGGGATGGTGGTCGGTTGCTTACGTCCGGATAGTAAATTAGTTTATTGTCCTTTACGTGGTCATATGCAGTTTGTATTGTATTTTTGACAATAAATTTATTAATATTTTTGTTATTATTATTTCGCTTTTAGACTATCTTAATGTTTTTTAACATCGTCTCTCGTATCTTGTGCCTTGAATACATGATGTTATTATTATTATTTCTTTTTTAGTTTATAATATTGAGGATGGTTTTACCATCGCTCCCCCACAACCCACGGAACTAGAAGATGTTGAAATTCTACATCTCGGTAAGTCTATTTACTCGTATTTATGTTATAAGTATACTGTAGAANTTAATAATGATTTCTACAAACTATTGGTTTGTAACAGAAGTATATATTTAAAAAAAAAATTATATTATTTTCTTTAAAATAAGAAAAATTTGAAATTCTTTTTGTTATAGTAAATGATGTAGAGGTGCTACCGGAAGTGAATAACGTTGATGTTATTTATGAAGTCTTCCTGTTTGCACATGGTGTGCAGTGTTCAAGTCATATTGCCTTACACGATGACTGTTTCTTTCTCTTTCTCACTCATGTCAATCATCTTTTTCTTTGTTTATAGAGAATCATCGTCTCCTCTTACAGGAACCGGAGATGGAGGAGGGTGAGTTGGTGGATTCCGACGAGGAGAACTACCCTCAACAACCAGCACCTTCTTTACCAGTACCTGCACCTGTACCTGCACCTGTACCTGTACCTGTACCTGTACCTGCACCTGTATCTGCACCTGTACCTGCACCTGCACCTGTACCTGCACCTGCACCTGTACCTGCATCCCCTGAATAATCTGGTGTGTCTATCTATTATAACATTCGCTTCAAAACTTAATTACAATTTTGGTTCTCTATCATTTTTCTGTTTTTAGAAGAAGACCGTTTAAGACGTTTTTATGATGAGGCGTGTGAAGCGTTGCTAAAGTATCGTGAAGGTAAGAGACGAAAGTAAAAACATACAACATATTTTTTTTATTTGTTCTTCGTTATGCTCCGTGCTCACATTTGAATATCTTTTCTTTTTTCTTTTTGGCATCTTGGATGATGCGTGAACATGATATGATACTACACATACGCTTCCAGTACATAGAAGGTGTGTGTGTATATTGTGAAGGCACTCTACTTGTCTCTCTCTCTAGCTGCTCAACGGGAGCAACTGTTGGCATCATTCCAACGCTTCGGCAAACTTCCGCCTGAAACCATGTTGGTGATGAACGGCCAGGGGCATGTGAAGTTGAGTGATCACACACCGCAAGGCAGCGGCATGATGCAACCCACGGTGATTCGTCATACGTGAGATCTCGAACCAATCACACTTCAGTTGTCGGAGCGATGCGTCTCTTCGAATGGCAATATTTTTCGTGGAAGTATAGTGAAAACGATCGATATTCAACAACCGTGCACAATTTTAGAGCAATATCAAGTACCGTTCCTATCACTATTGTATGGTTTACCACATTCCTACTACAAAATTATCGCGTGTCAAGAATATGAATTTGGGATTAAAAAACTTTCCGCACTGGAACATGAACGCATGCAAAGTTCAAACATTTTTTTCACCTCTGTAGCACGTGTCTTTTCTTCTTCTTCACGTGATTCTGAAGAGTGCTGTCGCATGCATATTGTGACTCCGATCAATGCACGTTTTGACACGTTTCACGACCGGGATAGTTGTAAGGCGTTAGAGACATTTATTTTCACCGCACGGACAACAACTGCGTCGGATCTGCTTACGTCGCGTTACTTCTACCTTTTAATAATTCGAAAAAGGGAATCGTTAATGTAGAGAATGATGATGAAGCATGTTTCATTTGGTGCATTGCAGCAATGCTCTGTCATCAACACCATCCTCACATTCTGAATTCTAGTGTCCGGTCACGATATCGCACACTTTTATGAACTCATGTCAACGCTCGATTTGACAACTTTCTTTACCGATGCATGTGATCGGTATATAAGTCGGTTCGAAATGCAAAATCCAAATTATTTGTTTCACGTTCATCAACTCGTGGGTCGCCTTTACAGAATGCTTGGGTGGTACACCACATTTATTACACGCAAGCGGTGAAGCAACATTACGTCAATCTCTCACTGTATCAAGAGAATTACTGCTGGATAAAAGTTGTGAGGAGATTACTTGGAAGACAGCTTTATAAGCATGCACACCGCGTTCTGTCGTGCGATACCTTTTTACGCGTTCTCCGACACCCGGTGCGATTCAACACGCACAATTGTCACACTGGTGCGATAGAGCCAGTCATTTTACCTGCACGAGAAGACGCGAAGATGTACTTTAAACATTACGATCGAGAACAGCGCACACCGCTCGTGATCTATTGTAATTTTGAAGCTTTCACAGAACCCATTGCGTCGTGCGATCGATGCATTCTATCCCAATGCTAACGTCAGACATTTTGCAGTCGGACACCAGGTCTGCACGTTTCACGTGACGCGCAATCGCTATCATTTGTTTCGCGAACGTGATGTAGCGTACCACGTGTTAAAGATGTTGACGATTCATGCAGACGACTATGAGAAGAGTGTTTGTCACCCCTTTCCACTCGTGATACGTCCCGCAGATGACTCGCATTTCTGTAGCCCGACGCCGTGTTGTATACGTGAGAGGTGGTTAACACAATTTGATCGCGTGCGAGATCACAATCATTTCACCGGTGCATATCGCGGTGCCGCACACCTTATGTGGATCATAAGGTACCACTTCATTTTCCTATACTCATTCACAAGTCTGTTTCTTACGACAGTTTCATTTTGCGTGCGTTAGGCAGAGATCCGAGTTTTAAAAAAACGGAAACACTTTATTGTACCCTATAATCACGAACGTTTCATCTCTATATCGATATGTATTGGCAAAGTGGAGCTTCCTATTCTCGTCTCCTTTAAATTTATGTCTTGCTCGCTCGATGCCTTGGCACGCACCCTTAATCCGGTAGATTTCATACATTTTCGCTCGCACTATTCCGACAAAATCCATTTCTCGTTGGCGTGTCGCAAGGGTGTTTTTCCGTATGATAATGTCAACTCGAAGAAACAACATTACCACTCAAGGATACAATTTTCAGTCATCTCTCGAGCACACATATTTCCGATGAAAATTAAATGCACGTGTAACACATGTGGGAAGCGTTCGGAATTTACACTCTCCGACTATGTTAAATTGTATTTGAAAATCGATGTGCTTCTCCTTACCAACATTTTCGAATCGTTTGGAAACTTGTGTCTGCGCGTGTATTTACTCGATCCTACACATTATCTCATCACTCGGTGTCTTTCATGGGATGCCATGTTAAAGATGACGAAGGTGACATTGGAACTACTCACCGACGAGGATATGCTACGCTTTTTCGAAAAGGGCGTGCGTGGCGGATTCTTTCAAATGAGCACTCGGCATGCGCGAACCAATAATCGGTTCATGGATGACAGCTATAATCCGCGTGAATCGAATCGTTATCTTCAACATATCGAGGGAAACAATCTGTATGGACAGGCTATACCGCAAAACTTACACATCGGTGATTTTCAATGGGTGTCGGTTGTTGTAGACTTTGACGTAGCGCGCGCTAGTGCGGAGGACGCGTCTCGCGGATACGTGTTAGAATTGGATCTCGACATTACGGAACATCTCCACGACAGATTCGTGAGTTTTACTGCTCTGACCCGAGACACAAACACCACCTCACACGCAGAGTCGCCAACTTAAACTGATGGCCACACTTCTTCCGAAACAACACTGCGTCATTTACATTCGAAATTTACAACACGCGCTGCAGTTGGGCTAGACACTCACAACCATCGCATTCTCTCCTATCGTCAAACACATTGGCTTCCCCTCTATCTCACTCTGAACTGAGAAAGAATGCCACCTCTTCTTTCGAAACGAATTTCTTTAAATTGATGGTGAATAGCATTTACGAGAAGAGTTGTGACAATGAGCGACAACATCGACGCATATATCTCGCCAATACGTGGGAGGGCAGGTGCAGGCCCGGAAACTCACTGCAGATCCGGCGTTTCTCTACAGTTGACCTATCGAAGGTGATCTTATGACGATCGAACTCGTGAAAACAAAAGTCCATATGAATAAACCTATTTACGTGGGAATTTTGATTTTAGAACTCTCCAAATACCATATATTCGATTTCTTCTATGTTTCTCAAACCGCACATACCCGACTTGCGGTTGTTGTATATAGACAGGGGTAGGTATATTCTGTCCATATCACGTAATGTGTATTATTTAATGAAACTCTATTCTTCCTACTACGACACATTTACGTTTAAAGCATCTAATCGATTTGGTATACTTCCATGCAATAAGAAAGTATAGGGTTTGTTGAAGGATGAGTTTGGTGGTGATATGTAGGTAGAATTTGGAGGTCTTCGACTGAAAATGTATGCTATTCACACGGTTTCTCAACACACCTCGTGCAGGGCCAAAGGTATTCAACACTCTGTTGTGAGACTGTATCGTTTCGACTACTACTTAGATTGTTTATTCCGTGACAAGCCGCGCATGGATACGCAACATTGCATCTTCTCGAAATCTCATATGCTTTATTCGTTTGAACAGAAGAAACGATATCTCACATGTTTCGGTGATTAGCGATTTTGGGTGGATAAGGTAACGAGTCTACCGTGGGGTCAACAACGCATTGCGTCAGATGAGAATGAGCTGTCGTCGTGAGCTGTCATGGAAGCTTCTATCACAACCCTCACTGACGATATCATCCATACCATGTACCGCATTCAAGATGCTGATCCGACACTGTGTGACATGAGTCAACTCGCTATCGATGCACATTTCAATCTCTTAGCATTGTTTGAGACTTTAGTACATCATCTCACATGTGACACACAACGCAGTCTCATGCAAGAATATCTCACCGTCGTGCTCCGCGCGCTCTAGCCCTTGTCCCGTCCTGTTGAAAATCAACCACCCACCTACGATGGAGAACACTAGATCAACAACAACAGTCCGCGGTCTCTCTCTCGTCTGTATTTTCAGTATCCTCACCTTCTGCAGATATTTGTTCTGTTGGAGGTGTTTGGAGTCGTGGGTGGTTGACTACAGACGCCAAACCTATCCCATGTACCGCACACACCTCTAAAATTACGATGCAGCAGTGTGGCACAATGAGATCCATCACCTCTCCGAACATCGCGGATGGAGTGTGCGACGTATTGTGGAGTACTTCTTGGGTGGACTCCTCAATCCGTTGTATGTTTATGTATGTCTATACTACACACTACTATAATGGGCTGCTCACCTATTTTTTAATGTATTTTCAGAGCGCGTATATGCTGACATACAAAATATTTGTGTAAATAACATAATTTTGTATACATCCAAAATGAAAACATGTTTTGTAATCTCTTTTTTCCGTTTACTCCCTACCCATCTCCACCTGGTTAGGGCCTTCCTCAAACAAAAACAATCTTATAAGAAACAAAAAATATATAATTTTTTCAAACATTTATTGATATAATTTTTTCAACAATACATCAATCTTTTTTTTCAAAAAATATCTCTATCGTGAATCACTACGTTCTGCTGCTTCTATTTATAAACATAATGGTTCTTAACATAGCTCAATGTAACAGCACCCTGCAGATGAAGTGGATTTTCCACTTTGGTGAGACGTGATTTTCGACGGTCGAAGTTGGATTCTCCTCCCCCACGCATACGTGCCAAGCCTTAATCTCGTATTTTACGCACGATCAGGTTGCGCACAGTATCTTCAATTTTTTCCAATTTCTTACCCACATACGCCTTCGTGGCAACACCGTTTTCCTCTACGGGTAACTTGACGTGACAAATCATCTTGTTCTTCATCATCACGTGTTCCTTTTCCACTTTCACTTTGTGGAATGTGTGTTGTATTGCACATTTCACATTGTCTTCGTTCGTCGCATCTGATGCGTTGAAGGGAACACATACGTTCTCTACTGGAAATCGATTAGCGTTAAAGGAGGATGTGGCATCTAGTTGTTGTAGACAGTTTATTCGTCGACTCGTGTTCTCCCTCGAAAATCCTCTTTGCTCGAGTCCTTCCAATCGTGTTTCCACACTCTTTAACATCTTGATAGTTGAACTCTCGACTGATGAGAATCTGATTCTCCATCAATTCTTGCATGCGTTTTACTTATCTTCCACAATCTCTTTTATAACTTCGTCGTAGTTTTTGAATCGAAAATCTATAGCATCGATGGTGCAAGAGATCGACGCTGAGTTTAATTTGATGACTTACAAAATCTTGACTCGCAAGATCTTTACACTCCTGTTTCCACTCTTCCACTTGCTCCTCTAACTTCTGTTTTCTTAGCAAACTGTTGCGGTGCGATATCGAGAAAATAGACCTTCGGTAATTCATCGATGTGTTGCTTCGCCGTCACATTGATATTTTGGTTTATCGTCTTTTGTAGAATGTCGAAGCGTTTGTCCACATTCTCCACCGTGTTTCCCACAAGTGTGTTCTCATAGATTTTGTCCACCGCATTGTCGCGATTTTCGCACTCTTCCCGTTTATCGTCGAACACTTGCGATGCATGTTCCCTAAATTTTGTAGCAATGTCTTCGATCAAACACTTGTGAAGCTCTTCCACATCTATTTTACTGGCCCATATGTCTTGTTCTGCATGTCTTGCTTTCGCTTCATCAGCGAGGAGCTGCTGTAATTCACTCAGTCGCGTATCCGCTTATGTTTTCACATCATCTGCTAGCAGAGGACATGCGCCGTCTTGTGTTTGTGTGTTGGACGCCATGGTGGATACACATACGCAATGCACTCAACTCTCTTTTTATATCGTCTCCTCCCCACCCCATCCCACTTTGCTAATGACGTCACACCACCGGCGAAGGGGGTATGTGAGCGCGCGCTCGCGAGGCATCGGCGTAGTATATCGACGACTCTCCTCGCAGGTGGACGTGTGTGTGCCAGTAGGAGCTGCATCCTCTCCTTCGATAAATTTTTTTAATTTTCGGATTGCGCAACAATGCATCATCGACGGACATGTCATGGTAGTGGCTCTGCTTGTGTCGCAGCGATGTCATTGCGCATTATTGCATCCTCCTCGAACATGCTAGGACTTGTCGGGACCTCGACGCCGGTTGTGCCGGTTAGAGAACAGTTTTGGGAAAGGTAATTAATTAAAATCAATTAAGCTAATTGATCACGTGCAAAAGTGTGCCAGTTAGAGCAAAGTATCCTCCATAAGAATAACACATGTGCCGGTTAGAGCACAGCGGAGGTGGGGGAGAAAACAAGGAAGAGCGAGTGACAACGACGTTCGTGACATTAGTATATATACAAATTTAATAAAGAAAAACGTTATCAAATATTGTATAAACATTTTAAATAGAAAAATTAGAAAGTTTATATCACATATAATGGATGAAGTTTAATGTACACAACAGAAAATTCAGTGAAATAGCCTTTTATAGATAATGAAAATGTTATGGCGGGGAAATCCGCAAACGATATGAATGATAATGAGTGCTGAAAGTGAAATGTAAAAATAGTAATTAAATAATTTAAATGCAAAACATGAATTTTAAAAAATATGTAGAAAAAATTGCATGAGTAATTTTCATAAAATTAAAAAATACAAATCAAATATACTACAATAGATAAAGTCAAGCGCGTATTCAAGGGGCATGGGTTTCATGACCCCCAAGTAAAGAACCTAAAGAGAAAGTGATTTTATTCGCGGAAAAGCATTCGTGACTTTGGGAAACGTTGACGCATTTGAACAATTTTTAATCAATAGTTAGTACATTTTTGAACGATTTTTAATCAGGAGTTAGTCCTACAGTTTATTTGTAGAAATGATTTGGCAACGCACAACGTGCCATACCCAGTTCGACAAAGTTGTAGTGGTTTGAATCACAGATGATACGCTTGTGGGAAGAGAGTAGTCTTTCGAAGTCCATCAGTTATGAATTGCGGTAGTGTTTAGCGCATCGCTGCGCGGTGACCCTTTGCGATACTGCGGTAGTTATTGAACGAGTATTGTCAGTATTAGACTGCTGCCATGATGAGTAGAGATAATAAAAAATTTCCACATAAAGTAAATTAATTTGTGAGTAATATCTCACTATTTGATCAGACTTATTTATTAACGTTGCACTGTTGAATGTCACCAGCCCGTGGCGAGAGAATATACAACCATTTGATGCGAATATAACAATGGGGACGGAAGTATAGAATATGCTGTACGCGAACGTGTGCCATCGTAACTGGACATTGTGTGTAAAGAGAAAATACTGGCCGTGTTTTTATCTTAGAGAAGTGGCTTACCGCACCGTTTACATTTTTGTATTTTGTGACTGTGCTTTGTGTAGAATAAAGAAGCAGAAAATTAATGAGTTTTTTTAAATGAAAAACGAAAAAAGGGAAGTGTTGACTCCTATTTTGCAACTGTCTCTGAACATATTTAAGGCTCAAATCAATCATGTTCCCAAAGTCAGAGTAACTTATCTAGTGACATAAAAAATATGGAACTATGTGTCAAAAGTGCGAGTGTTTACTTCGCTTCTGCAACTGTCAGTAAACATCTTCAGAACACAAGTCAAGTAAGTTCCCAAAGTCTAGGTCTCTTGTAGAGTGACTAAGTATTTTACGTTAGGATGCCAAATGTGATTATTGCAAAGTGATATTACTTCGAAAACCATGGATATCTCCTACAAACTACCAATCCCCCTACAATGAGGTGATGAAAGAAGGAAAACCTACTAAGAAGTATGCCCAGAGACCTAACTTAGAAAAATTTCACTAGATTGTTCTTTCACAAAAATACAAATATTGTTTTCTTTTTACCACTGGTTCTGGATGCTGTTATCAAAAGAACACTCGTTGGGAAAACTTGTAAAATAACCATTAATAAAGTTTGACAACATTCTAGTGGAATAAGACGATTTGGTAGTACACGAGAAAAACCAATCAACGCTGAAGATGCCGGAAAAATGTTTATCTTGATATACTACAATGCTTCATTAGAAATAGCAAATAAAATTTCTTCGCAACGCATGCCACAAATAGAGGAAAATAAGCATCGTTTGATGTTTGCTATAAAGTCAATTATTTTATGTGGGAGGCAAAATATTCCTTTAAGTGGTCACGAAGGTGATAAGAACATTGACAGTCTTCTAAATAGGGATGAAAAAGACAGCATAGTAAACAATGACGGAAATTTAAGAGAGTTGCCAGGATTTTGAATGGATGCTGGTGACAACGTCCTGCATGAACACTTAGAGAGTGCTCCTTCGAATGCTTTGTTAATTCCTACGATATGATTAGACAGGAATATTTTAATACAGGAGGAGTGCGTCGCTTGACCGGAGTTTCTAGATACATAAAGAGATACAAACAGGAGTAGCGAGATGCAAGCAGGAGTTGCGAGATGCAAGCACTTCACTGCTTCGGAAATGGTTATTCATTCTTCCACAGTATGGTACGTTAGGATTTTCAGAACAATTTTATCTAAGTAGGAAATTTTTAAAAGGCGAGGAAAAAGTGAAAATAGTAAGTCTGGAGATGACATAGGAGCGAGGAATCAGTGGTAAAGAAATTATTATCTGTGTCATTAAATTGAAGCTGATTATGTCCAATGACCTAATTCCTTCGTATCAATATATTATACTGGCAAAAAAAAAATCCAAACATAATAGCAGAGAACGGTTCGGGCGGTCCCAGTTTCTGTAGAATCACCCATGTTCTATTTCATTAAAAGATGGAAAATTGATCACCCCGCATACATGCAATATTTAAAGAAATTTTACACATGTTTAATTAATAATTTTCTTTGCAACATATTTCAAAATAAAAGACATACATTGACAGATTGGTAAATGACATGACCAAAATAAACGAAGCTTGGAACTTTTCCCAAGGAATACTCAATAATACATGAATCGTAAAACGAAAAATAAAATTATAGGATATTTCCTCAACACAGTAATATTTTCTTGAATAGGTTTAAAAAATACTTCAACTTGAACATAAGCCTTCCTAATTAACTTAAATTAAGAGCAAACAATTTTGTAACTTTAACTGTAGCATTTCCTTTTGCTCGTCTCGACTTCTAAGTTTTTCTCTCTATGTAACAGGTTTCTTGAAAAGTATGTGAGAAAATTGAGTAAAACAGGTAGCACCAGGAATAAACCTACAAAGAATATCATATAAATATATTAGTAAGTGTTTTATGATAAAATATCTCAGGATACCATTCAACATCAATAAACAGCAATAAATATATGTTAAAGATCCATCAATACTCTTCTAATTTGATGCGATAGTTATAATTCATCATTTGTAATATTTGACTTTACACTTACATCTTACAATAAATAAACAATTCTGGTAGTTTGGTTTTCTATTTTAAAGCAAAGAAAAAATATCTTTCATAATTGAAAGATACTTCAATCTTTCTTTCAGTGTTTTCACTATATGCCTCTCACAGACTGAAAATCTTGGTCAAAATGTAACACACATTCCTTAAAATTACAAACAATACATAGATTAAGTAAATTAAACGTCATTTAACATTCTTCTATGAAATATATCAATTTCATAACAATGTATCCAATACATTTAACATGAAGGGCAATTAGTTAACATAACAGTTGTTTATCTTGAAATTTCTCAACAAACATAACCTGTAATGACCTTTCCGTTGACGAACCCTAAAGCCCCACTAAGAAACTAACCTAACATGTAACCAAGTAGAAGAAAGAAAGTGCAGAGGTGTTGGTAATACTTATTTTGCTGTATTTTGTTGGAACGATGTTTTCACGTTTGATTTCTACAATCCAGTTTTGTCCTAAAACAGATCCGATGGGAAGGCAAACAGATCCGATGGGAAGGCACATTTGGTCAATTTCTGTAGTTTCCCCTACGGGACGAGATGTAACAAGGACTGGGCAAAGTTTATTCTTTAAACATGCCAAACTACACTAAAAAATTAATTTTGTGAGAAAACCCTTCGGCACAGCAAATGATCAGCGAGAAGGTGATCACGTTTAGACCGGGATGAACAATTAACTACAGCGCATAAGACCATCCTGTTCTTCTGTGTACACGGTTTCAAGAAAATTTAAAGATTAACTCTATCTCCAAGAAACACCGAAAACAGTAATTTTTTACATTTATTTCTTTTGAAACCCGGTATCATATTATTATGACCCTACCCGGGTTGTAAACTTCTTTAATAGTATGATCTGCTCATCTAAGATTCTCTATGTTATTTATCTTTATTGTTTTCATTCGTTACTGTGCCTCTTTGCAATGATTTCATTCCCGTTCCAGTATCACATTCCTAATATGTAACATATGTGTTATTATATTTTGGAAGTCTTGGAAATATTCTTCCGTTTCTTAATATATTCGTTCAGGTTCCTTTTGGATCGATTCCAACTTTCTTTAGTAATTCAATCACTTCTCATTCTTTGGTATTATATTCACAATCAAATATAACATGCCAAACATCATCTTCTTTCCTGCACGTACATTCGGGGTGCCTATCAAATTGAATCGGTGTAAATATTTGGCGAAATCTCCATGCCCTGTAACTACTACTAATAAACTTCTGTTTGGCGCAAACCATTTCCTATTTTTAGTTGCATACAACACATCAGGTATAAATTTATACAACTGTAGCTATATCCCTTCTTATTTGCCAACACAAAATCAGTTTATTTGTTATTAATGTTTTCCAGTTCTTAAACCTTCTATGAATTACTGTCTTGTCTAATTGTATTTTTTCACCATGTCGGACCTTGTACCGTAAAGCTTGTTTCATTATTGCTAAGTTTGCAGGTAACACCCCCAATGTAACTTCTGGTGCTTTAGTAGAGACCGTTTTATAGCAGCCACTTCATGGTAAAAGTCAACTTCTCTGCAGACAATTTAACTTTCTCTCTATATGACTAAGCCAGCCACTATGGTACCATACACTTGCACAATATGTTATTACAGGTCGAATTGTTCCGATTGTCGTATGCCTTTTGGTGTCATATATTTATTACTCGAGCCCACCCGTTGTAATTCGTAGCACATTTTCTTTACTTTGTTTGTACATAATTTATATGATCAACAAATGTTAATTTTTTATACACCCAAATATTTTACACTAGGTACTTATTTTAATCGTCAATTTGTACTGTAGATTATTGGATCTCATCCTGCCTTCTTTTGTTCAAATACTACTCCAACTGTTTTTTTGTGATATCTTCAAGTTATAATTTGTACACTAATCTTCAAACTGTTGTTATATATGTTTTGCACGTTTCTCCAATTCATCTCTACTCTCCTCCCCTATCATAACCACAACATCATCCGCGAACGCTGTCCCTGTTATTTCCCCATTCTCTAATGTCGATAATATTTCATTTAATGTTAATATCCAATATAAAGGCGCAGAGTGATTCCCTTGGGGACACCCCTTCCCAATTTCTTTTATTATTCTTTTTTCTCCTATATCCAATACAGCATGTCTATTTTTGAAAAATGATTTTATTAAGCCCTTTTAATTTGTCCTTTAATTTATATCATTCTAAACATATTTGAATAACTTGCCAATTCAAGCTATCCAAAGCCCCCTCGAAGTACATACAAACAAGAAGCATATACTTTTCTTTTCAATTCCTTATCGTTTCTTCCACACAATTTATTGTATCTTCCGTTACTTTACCGGGTACAAATCCAAGTTGTTTCTGACTGAAATTTTCTCCTGTCGTTTTCTTCTTTAATACTCGTGCTATAATCTTATCGACCAATTTCCCTAATACCTGCAATAATGTTATAGGTCGATATGATTTACAGTTTGTTTTATCTCACATTCTATCTTTAAAAATAGTCGTATTACTCCTATCTTTCACGCAAAGGGGTACTAATCATAATTGTAACAATGATTTATTAATTTAATTATAGCAGTTCCGTACGTTGGAAACATATTTTGCACCATCTCATTAGTCAAGTTATCGTAGCCACCACTTTTCCCTTTGCTTAAGCCTTTTATCATTTCCTCAATCTCCTCCCTATTAACCCATTGTGTATGTTCTGCCTAGTCCAGGTACATGTACATTTCTCATGTACATTCCTCACATCAGGCCCATGTCCTAACAGGCTTGTCAATAATTCTTCACCCGTGTCTAACCATTCCTTGTCATTTCTTCTGTTCCTCGTACGTTATGCCAAGTTACTGCTTCTTTTAGCTTATCTCTACTAATAACATATGGTAAACCCAATATATATTGAGGTATTGATTCTTCTCAAAACTCTTCCCAGCTTTCTCTTTTTCTTTCCCGAAACCTTGTCTTATATCTTCTTGATGCCTGAATATATAGATTTTGTTTTCTTTGTTTCAGTTCCCAATTTTTGTTTTCTTTTTCATATGACCTTCTTGCCCTGTTTCGTTCACGTTTCAGTGTTGTCAAAGTGATATCCCACCAACTATTTGTTTTAGTACATACCAACCCCTTTCGTGCACAATAAGATTGCACGTCAACTAACATTGCGTGCTGTAATTCTTCTACCTATTGGTCTATTTCTTCTTTTGCTATTTGTGTAGTAAATTCTTCCTTAATTTCTTGTCCTATCTTATATTTTCTCCAATCCACCTTTCGATAAATATATTCACATGATTGTCCATTTTCATCCGTTATAATTTCTTCTATATTGTAGTGTATTAGGCGATGGCACTTCTTATTTCTTGGAACGTATGCCATCCGTTAATATGTATTTCTTCTCTCTGTTTTGCATAGTAATAAAACAAACACAAAATTCCCCATTTTCTGTTTGAAATGTTAGTTCTTCATTTATATTACGTATTACAAAATCCATCCAAAATATGTGATCTTCTAACACCCCCCCCCCGAAATATTGGTCATTTTGGCGCCGCATAACGTTAATCGGGTGTTCCAATCGCCTCCTATTATTATATCTAGACGACTGCATTTCTATATGATCCTTTCCACCTCTTGCAAAATCTTCCCTTTTCGCATATATTGTATGTACACATTTATTACAACTAATATCCCCTTCCTGCTTAACAAGATAACTTGTACATATTTTGTTCAATATTGGCCGATCATCAATATTTCAATGTATTAGAAATTATTATTGCTGATTTTTTCTTCTTGTAAGTAAACTGATCTATAAGTAATTGGTAAATACATTAACTTCCCCGTACTCATATACGTGGGGAAATTATTAAAATAATATTGGGTATAAGTTATGATAATTATAATTAATAATAAGGTTCGGACTTCAGATGTGAATTAACAACGTATATTCTGATACTAGTACAAACATTTATAATAATTACACAATTCAAGTAATCCCCACATAAATCACAAGAACAAATGTAAAAACCCTTTTTCATACAAATTGCGTCACGTGGTTTCTAGCTCACAAATAATGGATCGTGCAATTACATCAATTAATACCCTAAAATTTAATACAATAAAATACTGTGTTCAAAAACTAAGCACGAAATGAGCTCTTATTAATTATTTATCTTGAGGTTCTATCAAAAGTTCATCAATTTGCTTGATTTTTTTTTCTTCGTTCTTCTCGGAATGTTTCAAAATGAGTTACGGTTAATTCGAAAAAAATAACTATTTCAATGCAACTTTCTCTTTATTCAAAGATACTCATTCANCAATGCAATTTTCTCTTTATTCAAAGATACTCATTCAGCATCGAATTACAACAATTTAAATTACGTTCTCTAGCTCTCGAAACACACTGGAACAATGTTCGCCTCACAGAGACGTAATACTCACAAAACAGCCAATAATTCTTCAGAAATCGTCGCGTGCTCTCACCAGTTCGAGAATACCTCTCGTACTCGACAGACTGC
>NNCF01126667.1:217739-244888 GCA_002313205.1 Laupala kohalensis | reverse complement strand
TATATATATATATATATAAGGGTTTAAAATGTATCATTTCTCACTTTTTATTTTATTATGTATTTAAGAGCCAAATATTTATTATAATATTTTAATCAAGAAAACTTTAATGGCTGTGAAGAATTGAGAAAATATATTTTTAAACACATTGGTGCGATCATTATCAATTTTTAGAATATATGAGAAACATTGACTTTCATATATTTTGACGCACGCCAGGAACAGATTTACGACAACAATACAACATAAGGTTGCCGATGCAAACATTCCTCCACGTATAGGTACTCGCAAGTTGTGAGTAAAATTGGCATCCGACGCGTAGGTACGCGGAAACCGAATTTAAGTGCTACCAGCATTGGAGCCGCCTGTGGTTATTTATCCCCTGAAGGGGGATGTGACCCAGACCCACCGGAACAGGCCGGGTGGAAGTTGCGTGAGGACTTGGGAGTCGAGGCGGGTGGTGCAGTGGACAGCACACCTGCGGCCAGAGCAGGTTGTCCCGGGTTCCAGTCCTGGTCCGTCGCAATTTTCACATGGCCGTTGACGATGCAAACACTCCTTCACGAGAAGGTACTCGGAAGTTGTGAGTTAAAATACATCGTAAGATGAGAATACTTCCACATACAACTGAAAGTACAGCAGTGTTGACAAATATTATTTCAGGCAATAGAATTCGAAATTTAAAAACTTTTTACCAAATTCATATACATACTAAGTACTACTTCACTAATTCTCTTTTGTCTAAATGATTGTATGAATTATTACTCATTGGCTCCCTCAATTCGTAATGCAAATATAATAATCATGATGTAATAATAATTTTTGTTATTTAACTATTATTATTAATATTTAATTATAATAAAATATATTTTAACTATTATTATTTAATAATAATAATTATTATGAAACAACACTAGATATGAAACCAATTATTTCGGAACAGCTGAGATGCAAAATATTCTTATTTTCACAATGACTATGGTTTAGAAATTCATTTCCTTAGTATTGATTTCTGCCTAAGAGCCCTTGATCGGAATTGATGGAGCAGTCCATTGCTTGCTCTAGGAGAGTAAATTAGATTATTGTTATCCACGTGGTCATACGCAGTTTGTAACGTTTGTTTGACAGTAAATTGATGGATTTATAACACAAAGTCTAACTTGTTCCTATGTAAATTGTGTAAGTTACTGACATAAACATTCACTTTAATAACCATACTACAGTCAACAACATAAGGAGTAGAAGGTGGGTAGGAGTGTTCGCTTTTCAGTTCTGAAATATTTCAACTCTATGAACTGTGGCATTGAAGTGAAAAGCTACAATTTTTTTCTGTGGTCCGCCGGGAATTGTACTCAGTGGAAAGCAAAAATGAAATGCTAACCTTGAGATCCAGAGGGGCCAAAAGTTAGAACCGAGGTGACGAAATAGGGTGCATTCATATTATGTTTCGGCGGCAAATTCATGGATTAGTTACAACAAATTTTGCAACATAATAAATTAAGAACAAGTTACGTGACATACAATACTTCCCAACCGAACGTCTCAGCGTGTTTTATTACTGGAAATAAAACATATATTAAAATATCTTCATCGAAAGCTAGATTCGTACAAAGTTCCGAACGAGGTGCGAGGCGCTCTACTGGTAATTAGTAGAGCTAATAATGCTCCCCAACTTGTGCTGATAAGTGGCGATCCAGAAGGACGTGGCATTAGCGTAGATTCTGCGTTCAAACACTAGATCTGTAACTTCAAGTTGTAAATAATACTGTCCGTATGCTTAGAGAAATAAAAAATACACATTTCCCGTTTGCCTTCGTGCATTATCGGATCGCTCCATCTTCGTTTGTATCGTTATTTTAAATGTAAATAAAACTGGAAGAGGAGAACATAACAGGCATTTTTGCGTATTGTGAATGATCTAGCGTGGATAATATATAAGAAATTTATGAATGGAATTTGAATATAGATGCCCTGTATTACACTATGGAATGCTACGACATATGAGATGTAAAACAGTTGGGAAGTTACTAAGGTATGAGAATGATCCTATTAAAACGTTAATTGCTATATTTTTGGGGGGGTTTCAGGGCTCGTCAACGGCAAGGTTACTTGCTATAAGTGAATGATATAGACTAATCATACAGATAGTGTATAGGGAATTGCCCGGAAGTGATATAATGGGGAAATAAATAACATGATTACGTTATGTTATGGGCGCGGCCATATGTAATGATGACGGCATGTTTATAAGTAGGGGACTTGTGCCGGTTCTATCTCTCATAACAGTTGAACAGAGCTGATAAACACTTATCAGCGAAAGTGGCTGTTACAAGATAGCATCCGCAAAATGCCGGTCCAAGAACTGATAAGGGTAGCAATGGAGTGGTGAAGTGGTGGGCAATGTGGGTTGGTGTGCGTCCTTTTCTGCACACCCTCTTGCAAAATAATCATACCTGTGACATTTATAACTCCTAATTCGTTCCAAAGATTCTACAACTATATAACTCTTCATATCTTCATATATTCTGCGCGTACCACCCCCATTGTCCACCATTGCACCTCCCCCATTGCTCACCCTTATCAGTGCTTGAACCGGTATTTTGCGGACGTCAACTTTAAACCGCCACTTCCGCTGATAAGCACTCACCTGCTCTTTTCTCCTTTTTTCAGTGCTTGAACAGGCACAAGAACAAAGGGGCGTGAGAAGGTAGGAATCAAAAGGCATGACGCAACATTGCGTAACAGTGCTGGAACGTGGCGTAATAATCGAAACCACAGAGGAGGGGTAGAGAAGGGATGGGAAGGTAGGAAGCAAAAGACATGACGCAACATTGCGCGTAGCAGTGCCCGAACTGGTACAAGAGAACAAAGGCGGGGAAGGGGAGAGGAGGTAGGAAGATAAAAGAGACATGATGCAACAGTGCTTGAACATGGCGTAACACGATTGTCATAGGGGGTTAGAGGAAGAGAGGGTTTTTTAAAAAAAGAGTAGAAGGGATTCAAAAAATGTGAAAAAGGAGGGGTTCCAAAAAGTTATTAACAAAGCATGCATACCTGAACGATGAAGACTTCTCAAAATAGAGAAACACTACAGCGACGTCCATTCTCGACAATAACACAAGAGAGACTACACCGTTAGAGAACGAAGCATGACCTTCCTAGAAATTCCTACCACCACATCTTCCCACCTCTGACATGATATTTTCCCCCACCACGCGACTCAGGAGAGCAATTTGAAAGGAGGGGAGAAAATGTTCACCCAAACAGGGAAACGAACCATGAACCTTAGATAGGCTGGCTCTAATGCTCTACCACGGAGCTATCCGGGCTTCCACGGGTTAGGAAGGGGGAAATATGTTCTACCGGGAATGTGGATGAAAAAGGGACAATAAAAAGAGTTGTTTAACAGAAAAAATAAATATATTAACACACAAATATAAAATATACATACAAAATATATATTAAGTTTTAGTATGTAATGTACCAAAGACTACAATATGTTTTTATATTAGCAAAATGAGGTCTTTGGCTCATCACATATTAAAACATAAACCTATAATTTAATAGGAAAGTGCGTCACTACAGGCAGGAGTCATGTCGCTTTTCCACCAACTTCGCTTTTAGACACCCCCTGCAAATTATGTGACGGCAGGGGGTTATGATGGGGTGGTGGAACATATCTTTACAGATTGTGCACTGAAACACAAAGAAAAAACTATCTTCTTTTAGGATTATGTAGCATCATCATAAGGAGGCGGAAGGTTTTCACTAGGATGATCGAGGGTTCAGAGTACTGTACGGATGACAGAAATACTTGCATTTAAATCAACGCAATCCAACGTCTCAAATAATGCCAAGAGACATACATGATCCTGAATAGCAATGTCAACGTTGGCGTTGTGGTTGTTGTCACATACATGAGATAGAATGTCTAACATATCGTTTGCATGCTGATACACTTGCGTTTCCATGTCTGCCAGAGGTGGATGCTCCATGTCTACTCAAGACGATGGCTCACTCTCGACAATGTGGTAGTGTCCCCACGGTAAACTATTCACCTTATCCACAATGACGTTTGTCATCGACACATAGAAGAGGGCGCTTCTGTTGACTTATTTCCTATTACTCCGTTTGTTCGGAGCGTAGGGCCTCCACGAAATTCTTCCTTCTGACCCGGTTTGGCGCCAACCTGACGACCTCCCTCCACACTTTACCGGCTCTTCTGACTTCCTCCTCCACTGTCCTTCTCCAGCTTACTCTTTTCCGTTGTCCTTGGGGGTTCCAACTTATAGCCTGTCTTTCAATAGCTGTTTGTTCTTATCTCAGAGTATGGCCGATCCATTTCCACTTGCGCTGTCTAATAGTGAGATTTAGCGGTTCTTCATCTGCCATTTTCCAAAGTTCTTCATTTCTTATGACATTTGGCCAGAAAATTTTACAAAAATTTCTGAGACATTTATTTATGAAGGTATGTAGTTGGTTTGATATTTTCTTGGTCACTTTCCATGTTTCGCTGCTATATAACAATATTGCTTTCACGCTGCTTCCAAAGATTTTCATTTTGGTCTTCTGTGATATTTCACGAGATTTCCACACGGTGTATAATTTTACAAAAGCTGCGTTGGCTTTTCTAATTCTTATTCATACTTCTTCCGTTCCACCCTTTACTATGACAACACTTCCAAGATATGTAAATTCTGTTACGTCCTCTATATTCTTTCCGTTTTATTGAAAGCTTTGGTTACTCTTCGTATTTATTCTTAGTTTTTTTCATTTATCTTCAACCCGACTCTCTTGCCATGCTCTTCTAGATCTTGTAATTTCAGCTTCATTTTCTCAAAAGCGTGTGCCAGCAAGCAAATGTCATTGGCATATTCCAGATTTCAAGTTGGTCTAATAACCCCCAATTGATACCTCTTCTCTTCATTTCAGGTACCTTCCTCATTACACTATCCAGAATGATGAGGAAAAGTGTAGGGGAAAGAATGCATCCCTGGCGCACTCCTGCAGTAGATTTTATAGGTTCAGATAATTGACCTTCATGCACCACTTGACAAGTAGATCCCTCATAGTTTTGTTTAATTAATTCAATTATGCGCATTGGTATACCATATTTTCTCATATAACTCCATATTTTTTCTCGGTAAACGGAGTCAAATGCCCTCTCAAAATCTACAAATATTAAGTATAATTTGGAAGTAAATTCCAGGCTTTGCTCCAAGATAATGCGGAGTGTATTTATCTGATCAGTGCATGATCGTTGTTTCCTGAAACCTGCCTGTTCTTTTCTTAAGCGCTTCTCATCTGAATTTCTAATTATATTCAGGATTATCCTATTTAAAATTTTACCTGTCACAGATAATAACGTGATGCCTCTCCAATTTTTGCATTGAGTGTCGTCCCCCTTTCTGGGTATTTTTACAAGTAGGTCCTTTCTCCAATCTTCAGATATAATTCCTTTTTCCCATATATTTTTAAAGAGTGGATGCAGTATTTCTACAGATGTGTCCACATCTGCTTTCAGTATTTCTGCTGGGATGTTATCAAATCCAGGCGCTTTGCCATTTTTCATTGTCTTTAAGGTAATTCGTATTTCCATCTTGCTCGGCGCCTCCCTGTTAATTCTGTCTTCCTGAACTTCTTCACTCCTTGTTTATCGCTGTTCAACTGCTATCTCGCAGGATAATACCTAAATCTACGCTTCTGTTGCTCCAAAGAATAAAGCGTATGCGCTTTTGAGTGCATGCAATGTTGAATATCCATTTTTGTTTTATCATGAAATAAACAGTCCTTATAGTACGCAATACGATAATGTTTGACCACTGACCGCTTGATTTCTTTCGCTCTGCACGAGGTAAACTTGGAGTGTGTTTCATAGAATCGCATACATTTTAGGACAGAGACCCACAAATTATATCATCTCCGCATTCATGCTTAAAGAGACCCAATCTTTTTTATTACACGGGAAGACGTCGAAGCATCAAACGTTGACGTGTCGTAGTATGAAGGACAAAGAGTCATGACATCACATATATTGCGTGACCTGGAGAGGATATATGAATCTGTGTCTAAATATAAGAGTTTCAAGTCTGGAAATTGTGGTTTGAGGAATGTATAAAAAAGTCGAACACATGAAATTTAGAGAGTTCTAATATTGAAAATCCCACATAAATATGTTTGTTCATCTTTACATCTGCTTTTCACAACACGATTGTCATGAGATCTCCTTCAATCAGTCGACTGCATATAAAGTTGAGATCAGAATGAGTTTCCGCGCACCACAACGTCCATGTCACGTGTTAACAAGGTAGATGCGACGATGTTGACGCACATTTTCACAAGATTTTCCATAAATACTATTCACCATGAGTTTCAAAAAATTCATTTCAAACGTTGATGTAGCATTCTTTAGTAACGCGGTGTTGAGTTCAAGGTAGGTGAAAGCCAACGCGATTGACGAAAAGAGAGAAGTTTATGAATGCGAACAAGCTTGTAACCCATCTCCAACACCTGTTGTAAATTGCGAATGTGAATGATGTTTCGACGTTTAGGAAGCAGCGAAGCTATGAGTTTCGCTTGTCGACTCCCAGGATGAGGCGGTATCTGTGTCTCAGGACAAAGCAGTAAGATGACGAAGGTGTCGTGGAGACGTTCCGGAATGTCGAGATCGACGTCCAATACATAACCAGTGTCCTCCTCCACAACCGCACGCGCTACATTGAAGTTTGCAGTATCAGACACCCATTGAAAATCACCGATGGATAATGTTTGAGACATAGCCTGATCGTATAAACTATTACGTCGATATATTGAAGATAACAATCCGGTTCATGTGGATTATACTGATCATCATAAAGGGATTGTTTGCCTTCGCATATCGCGCACTGACTTGGACAAAGAACACGGATTTGTCTTCCTCGGTAAGGAGTTCCAATGTCACATGTGTCATCTTTAATATAGCATTCCACGCCAGAGATGGTGTAGTGAGATAATGTGTTGAATCGAGCATGTACACATGCTTACACATGTTTCGAAACGATTTAAAAATGTCGGTGAGGAGGAGCACATAGATTTCCATGTAAAAATTAACGTAGTCGGAGGTTGTGCGAATCCCGAACGTGTGCCAAACCTGTTGTGCATGAGCGTAGCCGTCATCAATATTTTGTTCACCCGAGAGACGAATAAAAAATGCAGCCTGTTGGCAATGCAGTTGCCTTGACTACAGATTCCGTGCTACAATAATCATATGGAAACACACCTTTGCTACATGCTAATGTAAAGAGGATGTCATCGGGAAAATGTGCTCGAACATGGTGTAAATCTGTCGGAGCGAGTGTACGCGCCAAAGTATCCAGTGATGTAGACATAAATTAGAAGGAGTCGAGAAAACGAAGTGTCTCTTTTCCTACACGCATGGATATACAAATGAAGCGCTAATGATTGTGGGGTATAATAGAAAGTTTATATTGTTTAAAGAGTGGATCGTGCCCTATAGCGCTAATAATAAAATGTGAATCGTAGGAATCCGAATAAGGAATCAATATGGGAATATGAGGAGGAATTTTACATGCATAATATTACATGCATTATGTGTAGCACAGCGATACATGCCTGTGAGATGATCGTGATCGCGTGCAATTGTATCAGAATCCGATAATGTCCCTCCACAGATATGACACTGAGTCGCATTCTTGGCATGAAGTTCGTCCTCAGGTAGCATGACAAGCTGATGGGAATGGCCAACACACGTCACATAATTTCGAGCAAGTGCGATTAACGCCGTTAACAATTGATGTGCTACATCATCACCCCGAAACGCAGTATAGGTATTGCCTGTCGCACCAAAAGCACACACAACTTTCAATCCCACAGTAAATGGACGATGGTGTTGATATGCATTGGAATAGGATGAATCGAATGGGTATTAACACGTGTCAATCAGTTCTGTAAAAGCTTCGAAATCACAATAAATGACGAGCGGCACGTGTTGTTGACGCGCATAGTTTGTAAAACGCATGAGTGCACCTCTTCCTTTCTGTGGTAAAATAACACGCGTCCCTCCATTGGGTTGACAGTCGTGGTTGTCAAATTTATCTTTACGACGGAAAACACGAAAACAAGCAAAACAATGAAATGCATGACGTTCATTTTTTATTGTTGTGAACCGACCAATCGACTCATAACCTTAATCCAACAATAGTGATGATTATATAATAATAGATTCGCATGAAATTGTTTTACCGTTTGAGTGAGAGACATGTTTCGTGCGACCCACTTGATTAGTGTCATTGACCAAATTAAGCAATACACGTGACATAAATATTCTGGATTCTGATCTTCAAATTTTCCTATATCACCAATGTTCATCGGGAAGGAAATCCCTTTCAAATTTAATGTAGTCAAGAGTCTATGAAACACGTCGCGATCGTGGGATTGACGACCAGAATTTCGGATACGTGGTCGCGTGCGATTACACAGCATTGCTTATATCGACCAAAGGAAACAGTGTTCATCCTCATTGTGGACATTCACGATTCTCTTTTTCGGATTATTAAAGGGAGGAGGCAAGGCTACATATCCTGATCCAACTCGTGCACTATTTTGTATAGAATTAAAATCAAGGCGAAGAGCCAAACATTTCTTTAAAGCTTTCCCGCTATCTCTCTCACTAAAAGCATCAAACTGTAAAAGTATGACGTGAACGATATTTCGCTGATAGTCTCGTTCACGATGTTGATGTGAAAACACACTTGCCGGAGAGGAAAGGAAAATTCTAACGAGTTGTCCACGTTCTTCTTCTCGGTCTGCATGCGGTTTCTCTATCATAAATTCACATTCTAAACAAGCTGTCAGTTAACAGTCATTATTAAAACGATCTAACACTGACAGAAATGGAGTTTCACATTGACGTAAGAAGTCTAATGGATGTTGGATATGCAATGTATTGTGTATAGAACCACGAATGATGCGCAGAAGAAGAGAGGAATGTCTGTCTGTCTACTGCAGGAAAGAAGTGGAGGGTTGAGGTTCATGCACAGAAGAAGTGGAGGGTTGAGGTTCATGCACAGAAGAAATGGAGGGTTCATGCATACTACGTACCTCCTCCCACCTGTTGTATATATGCATAACGGCTAAGGAGCGATCTGAAAATAAGGAATAATAAATATATACATACTATATCGTAACACCGTGACATACATTAATACAAATAGAGAACCTACCATCAAGGAGCATTGCATCCTCCAACGATGCAACCTCCAAGGATAGCTCCGTTGCCCTCATTTGAAAAAAATAACGGGGACACTATTACTTTCTAAATTATCAAGTTCTGACACAAAAGATCAGCATGTATTAAAACAATGAAATACTTTGAAAAAAATTGTTTTCTCTTTTTCCATTACTCGAAACAACTGATATAGCGGCCGCCGCCCTTCAAATTGACACCTTTCTTCTAAAAGATAAATTTAAAAAATTATCCTATCGTTGAAAACACATGCCACATCCTTTTTTAAAAATTTTCAAAAAAGCAGACATACCTTCAAACATTCGTCGTTGTTCCGTATTCATTGCGGGTATGAGGGTGACCGGCGGAGGTGGAGGCACATTGTCTAAAAAGAAAACACTACATGTTATAACACTGAAAATAAAACTTTCTATCCTCCAAACATTATTGGATAGTACTAACGCTGCTTCTAAAAATTGTGGAATTATACATCAATACATACGATGAAATACTTACCAGGAACATCTTGGCGTTTTATTTCTTGAAGAATGTCTCTTTAGAGGCTCTTCACTAGGAAATGAAGCGTACCAGGTCTTGTACACTTGTAAATATAGAGGTGATATGTGAATTAGCATACTCGCCTCGCTCCGCGCAAGCCCCTCACCGATCGGGTAATCTACATGCCCGACCGCTCCCACGCACACAGGCCAGCGCTCAAAGACTTTCTAATCTACATGTCCGTCCGCTCCGCGCGACCGCAGACGCGCGGAAGCGCTCAAGGACGCAGACGTTGATATCACTTCATTTCGTGTCGCGCGGCAGCGGAAGTCACTATCGCTGATAGGAGCAGCATTTGCTTGTGAACAAGTCCACATCAATTCATTATACATGTGATAAGATAATATAAGTTTTTAAAACATAAGTTGTCTGTCTATTTTCCGGGAAAAATAAACTGTATCATTCTTTTTTGTCCATGTTCGATGGTAAAAATGTGGAAGGTGATTTAGATTTTTAGATATTTTTCGATATATATATGAATATTCGAGATGACAAGAATCACTTCAGTTTTCATTCGTGTGTTCTAGCAGTTTTTAAACAAAAAAACTGATTGCTTCAACATCATGACTCAAGCATTCATGTAAGAATTTAATTTTTTATTGTCAAAATACATGTTTGTGGGTGAATGGATAACAGAAACATGTTATTTTAATTATTAGTTTACATTGTTATTGCATAGTTTAATGTGTTATTCATTGTGAAAGAAGTGTTAAGTTTTTTAATTCATGTAACTATTTTTTCTTTGCGTTTTGTGGAATACATTTGACGTACGTACAGTATGAAACTAGTAAAAGGGTATAAAACTTATTTTTCATTATAGACACATGAGAAAGAAGGTGGGAATAGTGAATGTGTCATCAGACGAGGACACAAAAGTCATCGGTTTACGAACCCAGAGATATGGGATAGAAGGAACGGAAAAAAGCGTGGGGACAAAGAAAGTGTAAGTAAAAGAAAAAACGTATATTATTGTTTCACAAAAATCTGTAAAGCATTGTGTAAAAACATTGTTGTTTGGTTTAGTAAAATGGCTTATTTATTTGGAGAGTGTGAATCTGATGATGAAGATGCACGGAAAGTTGTTGAAATACTCGCTCAGAGGAAAGGAAAAGCGTCAGAAGGCATTCATCACATTGATGCAAAGCAGGCTTAAGTAAAGTGAATAGGCATGTAATAGTAGTATGTTTAAAATTTGTTGCAAATAACATTTTTGTTTTGTGTTTAGGACAAGATCACATCCCGTTGCTGAGCCCAAACCAAAAGCACAAGCAGTGATGAACGTGGAACAAGAAGCATTGTAAGAATTTATTTAAAAAATAATTAATTTCGTAACACATTTTTAGAGTTGATGAAATGAAAAAAACTTATTGTGTATTGGAATAATATTTTTTCCGGTCGCAATATAAAACGAAAAGCCATTAAAAATAAATAGTTATTCATGTTGTAAGTGTTTATGTAATCGATGAAAAAACGTTTATATCACATGATTTTTTGATTTTCTGATCATTTCTTTGCAGGAAAAACGAGGATCATGACATTGAACGAGATCCCGTTGCTGAAAATTCGGGAGTTACAACCATACTATAAATATATTGCGAGAAAGGGGAAGCTAGTGCAAACTAGACATAGAACAAATGCCGTATTGGTGGAGTGCGACACAGCAAAAATTTTCTTACCAAAAAAGGAAGTATTGTGTTGATGTTTTTTTCGAAATCTAAAAATTAATAAATCCTAGTGTTATTTGTTAACACTTCATTTTTTTATTTGTAGATATGTGGAACTATTTCCTTCACAAAACGTTGTGGATAGTTTTATTACGATGACGCCAGTGATCCAAGTGAGAGGAGGGCAGGAAATTGAAACTTTTTTTTAACACGAGTAAAAAAATATTGATATGTATGATTCTATGTGACGTTTATAGCATGTCATGTATGATGTATGAAGCGTATGCATGTATTTTTTGAAAAAAATACTTGTGAGTTTTACACCTTGCAT
Source organism: Laupala kohalensis (assembly GCA_002313205.1). Lineage (NCBI taxonomy): Eukaryota > Metazoa > Arthropoda > Insecta > Orthoptera > Trigonidiidae > Laupala > Laupala kohalensis. The sequence continues at coordinate 233,112 of NNCF01126667.1, read as the reverse complement.
AAACCATTCAGAGGCAATGTTAGCACTCTTATTTTGCTATGGTGAAGAACGTTTTATGTTGCATGTTCTTTCTTTGCTTCGTCTTCTTTCCGCAAAGCGTGCACACATTTTCAGAAAGACGTTGACGTTTGCAGGCGGGTGGTGACGATGACGAATTACTTTGTCTCTCTTCTTTTTCTTCCGCTGCGAGCACTATGTTCTCGGATGACATGATGTTCTATGTGTGAACACAAACCGCGACTGACGGGTTGTAGTGAGGGTTAGTCTAGTTATATTTTCGGACAATGCCTGCCACAGGTGTGTAGTCGCATGCAACAGGATGTAGATTTAAACAATAGCTGAGGTTTTAGGTCTAATGTTATTCATTGTCTCAAAGTCAATGCGCATGTTCACCGCTGTACCTATCGTAGGTATATCACATCGTCTACAATCAAAAACGATAAAAGGATACAGATTTACGTATCCCCACGTTGTAATGACTGAAATAGGCTCTCGATCGAAATATCCTCTTTCAAAATCTTTGAACATGTTAAATGTTTCTGGACAGTGCCTATAATTGGTTGTATCGTTGGACCGCCATTAGTATTTCGCTATAAGGAATAAACACATCATTTAAAAAGAGTTTTGCCGTTCGCAGAGTACAATAATCAATTTCAGAAGCATTTTTAATAATGTCATTGCGTCTATTCGCTTGTAGAGCAAAGATGACATAGAAGGGTGCCTCCTTCACCGATGACAATTTAAACGTCCATGTAAATTTTGTAGTCTCAGCCACATTTGGAAGCTCCTAAAGTTCCCCCAACCGAAGCTAAGTGGTAAAGCTTTTCCTTTTTCGATAAGTCCTGTGAGATAGAGTTTTGCCACATCCTCGACACTCACATGAGATATGCACCATGAGATTTTACTGATGACAACATCTACAGAGGAGAGTGTAGATGCAGATTCTGCAGATGTTTTTGTAAAGAAACAATCATTATCGTGTTTGGAGCAGGCTCAAACAAGTTCTTGTGATACACCGTAACCGATACTTTGATAATCTTCTACAAATCCCAGCAACAATTTTAATAGTATACATGCAGTAAAATCTGGTGATTCGTGGGCGGACCTTCGATTCGGCGTGCGACCGACGGAAGTGAACACTGACAATCAGATTTGGGCTGGTCGTCACAGACTCCTAACGATAAAAATTAGTTCGACACGTAGTCGTTATAATATTTGAAAAAATTATATTTATTCATTAATATTATTTTATTTTCTCAAGTTTTTCTCATTAAGTTGTATTTATTTCCTTCCCTTATAGTAGTGTAAAAATTTGTTTGTTTTGTGTGTGTTATGTGGAAAAAACATTAAAAACGTTTCTTATCGTTTATTAAGCCTAACGGCCCTAATATACTTGGTATTGTTCTCATTCAAGTGCTTCTCAAAGATGTGATAAAGTTTACAAAAGTACAAACGGAATCTTTAATTTAGTTTCTTGGTGCATCAGGAGTAAACATTAGGGTGCATTTAGATTTTCTCGTGCATATTCTATCACACACTAATTAAACTTTCAAAGAAACCCTACCCCATTGTTGCACCCAAGTTTTCGTCATAATTCCATAGAATTATTACATCATATAAAAATTCGTTTTTCTCGATTTTTCGTATTTATTTCCATTTAAACATAATATAAAGTAGTTTTTGGCCAATTAATTAACTTCCATTGTTCGTCCTAAATAATTTAACATAATAAGTTATTGTCGACTGAAATAACCTCCAGTTGCCGTCCTAAATAATTATTTCAGTTATTTTAGTCGTCGGTTTGTTTATTTATTTATTTAATATCTCATTTTTAACTTCCGTAGTAATAAATTTATTATTATACTAATATCCTTCATTCCGTGTTAGTTGTCAGTTTAGTGTATTCTGTTTTTTTTGGACGTTAGGTTGCTAACCAACTCACAACAATGAACACAATCGCATTCCTCAACGCATTCAAAGCTGTCTTCACAAGGCGTAAAATGGCTTGGTACATTATATTGACACACGGAACAGTACGCTGGAAGAAGTCAATAAGAACACGATCGGCGGTTGGACTACAGCCAGGAATTCTCGCTGTCCTTCCAACTGCTATCACCCAGTTAGACCAACGACACATGCACCACCCCAACTCTTCACTCAGAATAGGTCTAGTGTGTTAGATGACATGTTCCGGTTTCCTCCCCTACCTAATCCCTACCTGTCCAGTACCTAAACCTGTTCACAAACCACACACTGGTAAGCACAGCCACCCAATTCCACGTAAAGTAGTGCTACCCAGAGAAGAAGCCAACACTTCCACGCAGAAATCAAACGTGCTCATATTAGCTGATTCGCACGGATGTCCTCTGTTTTGCGTGGATGCTTCCAAATCAATACTCAGTCTCCGGTTTCTTTAAGTCAAACGCTCGTTTGGCTTACGTTATTCGAGAACTGTACACCTACACTAAAAACGCACAGAGCGGGACATAGTAATCTTCATAGGTGGGCAGAACGATATTAACTTGGGTGGTCATTTAAACGCGTCCGAACATCTACAAAAACTAAAAATGGCCTCTCAGCATACAAACATAGTAATCTCTAGACTGCCTCCACGCTTCAACGTTCCACAAATAAACCACGAAATTAACCTGGCAGACACAAAAATCACATTTTTTGATTTGACACCACACCTTACTGCCAAGGACTTTACCAAACACGGTTTACATCTGAGACCGTCTGGGAAACATCACTTCGGTTCTCTCCTAGCTTCACATCTGACCTCACATCATCCACCTGCCCCTTTACCCATTCCTCCACCTCCTCCTACTCCTAAGTCACCTCCCTCTGCTCCTAAATCAACACAATCTCTTACTCCCATCCCCACACCCATTTCTTATCCTCTTCCCGTTCTTTCACCTACTGATTCCTCATCTCCAACGTCATCATCTATTCCTCCATTCACATCTCCTGCCACGCCCATACGCAGTTACAACTTGCGTTCAGGAGTACGATGTGGTACTCGAAGGTGACAATAGCTTTTCGGGTGCAGTGTGCGAGCTTGATCCAGAACTAGAAGCTGTACCAAATACAAATTCCTCTCCACAATCTAAAGTAGATTCCATTTCTTGAGAATCACAAACTCTTTGCGAAAATAAAATAATTATATTTCATTATAATGTCCAATCCATTTCAAACAAATTGACAGATATTGAAATTCTGTTGCACGTAAATCCATTCGATTTACTATGCCTCACAGAACATTGGCTTTCAACTAACAACATCAACGATACTGCTATTTCTAATTATTATTTATCAAGCTCTTACTGTCGACAAAATTTTAAAGGGAAACATCCCCACGGAGGTACGTGTATCTACGTTCGTAATGATATTTTATCTTCTCCACTGCCGCGCTACGAGAACTTCCGCGTAGACAGTGGGTACGAATTTTCTGCAGGTTATCCGACCGACACCAGTATTACTGTTTTGTGTATTTATAGACTTCCTCAATTTGATGTTGACGTATTTTTTTCGAAACTTCAAAATTGTTTTAAAACATATTACACATAAATCTACTAAATCTATCGTTATATGTGGTGATTTCAATATCGATTTCCTGACTACATCCGACTCTGCACATTCACCAATTAATCTATTCAAGTATCTTATCTACTCCTACAACCTTATTACTACGATAAACGACCTCACTCACCTCTCCAGTTCATCTCAAACATTGCTAGATCAGATTATTGTCAACAACGGAATCTCGTATTTCTCTGAAGTGTTTATCGACGGATACAGCGATCACCTTGCTAAAGTATTGACTATTAATGATAAACTAAAACAACTTAAAATCCTTTACGATTGATAATGTTTAATGACACAAGTCTATCCGTGTTTACAATTTATTTGAGTGAAGAAACATGGATAGATGTTTACAATTACCAAAACACTGACGACAAACTCAATGTATTTACCTCAATATTCCTAAAACATTACAACTCTAGCTTTCCCATAAAACGCAAGTTAATTAACACAAAGAAATACAATAGATGGATCACCCAAGGGATAAGGATTTTCGTCAAAAAACAAACGCCCTTTATATTATGTTTCAAAACTCTACAACAAACCACCCGAATTCCACTATTTTCGTAAATAAAAGATTATTCTTCTAAAAGTAGTCTATGCAGCTAAAGTTGTGGAAAACGACAGGCATCGCAAATTTGGTTAATTCTTACATCTCAGAAATAAGTAAAATAACGAACTCAATATCTCCAAATCAATGTCCTCCAATAATATCCACCCACGTACCCAATTCTATGTTCACTTCCGAAACTAACGCCAGTGAAATGAGAATTATCAGCTCATTAAAAAACAAATTTTCAACTGGCATAGATGATATACCCGAGTTTATTGTTAAATTTTCGTCCCACGTTATATTAAACACACTCATATATATTTTGTATAGTTCTTTATCGGGAAGGGTGTTTCCTAACATATTTAAGAGAGCTAAAGAGAAACCTTTATACAAAAAAGGATATTTTCGGCCAATATCTCTACTACCCACTTTCTCAAAAATCCTAGAAATCTTTTTCTATCAGCGTCTTCTAGATTTTGTATCAAAAAAATAACATTCTCTCTGACGATCAACACGGTTTTACGAAATCCTTTTCCACTACAAGCGCCATATTTTCTTTCTTAAACGATGTTACCACATCTCTCGGCCGTGCAGAAAATGCTCAGGGTGTTTTTCTTGACTTATCCAAATCATTCAATGTCATCGATTACGAAATTCTCCTTTCCAAATTGCATTCTTTAGGCATTCGTGGACTTCCACATCAATGGTTAACTTCTTATTTAAAAGATAGATATCAACAGGTTGAAATATCCTACACTAAAATTAAAGTACTTCAGCGTTGTCTTTCAGAAACAAAGCCACTTACTTGCGGAGTACCCCGAAGTTCAATTCTCGATCCTATTCTCGTTTTATTGTACGTAAACGACATGTCATCCTCCACATCAGATTGCAAAATGGTTCTTTTTGCTGATGACACTAATTTACTATGTAAATACGCTAACGTTCTAAAAGTTTTGTCCATCATTTCGGCTTGGTTCCATGCAAATCGTCCCATTGTACACACTGACAAAACAGTGTCTGTATCATTTCACAATAGTATCAAAAAATCTTTACCCAAGGTTTCTGCTTCTTTAAACGGAGCACAATTAAAAACTGTTACAAATACAAAATTCTTTGATCTGCATATTCAAGAAAACCTCAAATGGAATTGTCACGTTGACAATCTTAGTTCTCAATCAAGCAAATTGTGTTACGCTCTCCGAATCTTAGTTAACGTAGTTAGTCCACATATTTCCCGTTGCGTATATTTTGCAAACTTTTACTCCCATTTACGTTACGACATTATCTTCTGGGGCAATTCCGGTCAGAGCTTTCAAACTTTCAGAATTCAGAAGAGGATAATTCGGATAACTTGTAAGTCTCATCCCCGAAACTCGTGTAAACCTTTATTTAATGAAATAAATGTCTTAACACTTCCCTGCATTTATATTTATGAAACGGTCATGTTTGTTAAGACCGAATTACTGAAGTGCCTCCCTTGCTTCATACGAAACAGTCTCGTTCACGAACACAATACTCGCAATGGAAACAATATTCATCGCCCTGGAGTGTCAACCACTCTTTGCCAAAAAGGACCATATCATTCAGGAATCGTTCTACATAATTGCCTCCCCAAAAATATAAGAGATATTATGAAATTGAATCTCTTCAAATCCGTGGTTAAAAATTACCTTCTGCACCAGTGCTTCTACAATGTAATTTATTAATTTGAATAAAAGTTAAATCCGTCTTGTACTTTATCACGGCATTGCTGTTGTACTTTTAAAGTAACTTATAACTTATTTCAAAAACTATTTTTTTACATGAGTGTGTTGTGTCTTATGGCTCATATTAATTTAGTTTTATGTGAACTCAACTTTGGTACGGTTGTGTACATTAATTCTGTAGCCCCATTCTGGCCCGGGTTTTTCTCCGGTTTTCCTTAAGGTAGATGCGGATTTCTTATACAGGTTCTCTAGGCTTTTGTCTAGGGGTGCGTTTATTGAAACGTGAAATTAGTGTTATTTCAATTCTTATGATTTGTAAACTCTGTACTCAGAATAGTCTACTGTTCGATAATAATTCGTACTTGTAAAATAAATTTTTTGTGGTAAATTACAAACATGTTGATATTCTATTAGTATTATAACACTTATAACGCTAACGCTTAGTATTATAACGCTAACTTTTTATCTTGTCTAGGAATTTTTGCTGACATTTTTGAATCTACTTCTGCCTTAGGGCCCTTGATCGGAATTGATGAGATGGTGGCTGCTTGCTTGCTTCCGGAGAGTAAATTAGTTTATTGACCTCCAAGTGGTCGTACGCAGTTTGTACTGCTTTTTTGATAATAAATTTATTTTTTATATTTATATAAAACACAGAAATGTTATTTCAGAAATACGTATTATTATCAAACTATAAATCATTCGGAAAGTATTGTTGATAATTCAAAACTATTAAATAACACTAAATTCGCTGATAATTATTTCAATAGATGACGTTCCTAGGGCAGAACCTAGCGAGTCTTTATAGAAAATCCGCCACTACCCGAAGGAAAACCGGAGAATATCCTGGACCAGGTTGGGGATACAGAATTAATGTACACGTCCATGCCAGGGTTGAGTTCATATACATCTAAATTTATATGAATAATAAGACATAATACAAGCCTGCAGGAAAATAGTTTTGAAATTGTTGTCAGATATTTTTGAAAGTACTATAACCATAGCGTGATATAGTACAAGACGGCTTTAATTTTTATTAAAATCAATAAATTCCTTTACAGTGTGGAAGCACTGGTGCAGTAGGTAGCTTTCAACCGCGGATTTGAAGAGATTCAATTTAGTAATATCTTTTATTTTTTTGGACAGTGTATTATTCAGAACGATTCCCGAATGATACGGCCCTTTTTGGAAAAGCGCGTTTGACACACTCGGACGATGAGTATTATTCCAATTGCGAGTATTGTGTTCGTGAACAAAACAAGGGTGGTGCTTCAGTAATTTGGTCTTAACAAACACGACAGTTTTATAAATATAAATGTAGGGAAGTGTTAAAATATTTAATTCATTAAATAATGGTTTACAAGAGATTCGGGGGTGAGATTTATAAATTATCCGAACAATCTTCTTTTGAATTCTGAAAGTTTGGACGCTTTTCCCGGAATTGCACCAGAAATTGACGCCGTAACGTAAATGGGAGTACACGTTTGCAAAATATTCGCAATGGGAAATATGTGAACTAACGATGTTAACTAAGATTTGTAATGCGTAACACAATTTACTTCATTTGGAATTAAGATTGTAAACGTGACAATTCCATTTGAGATTGACCATTCCATTTACCTTTTCGAGCATCATTGAGATTTTATAGTAAAGCACATGCAATGTCTTCTTTGGCATTCTTCATGTAATCTGCAGATAGATGTTCGTTATCACTTCAGCACGGTTTATATTCCTTCCTTACTCGTCTTGGTATGCGTTTCTTGGCTGATGTTATGACCGTTTTCACAAATTTGTGATAGTTCTGTGTCTTTGGAGCGATCAATCGAATGTTTGAATCGAGATCAGAAGTATATTTTGACCAGTTTGCCTTAGCGGAGTTCCATCTTGGATATTGGGAACTCCTAATACTCGAGATTTGTGTTCTCACTTCCAGGAATACAGGTCGATGTTGGCAGTGTGGAAAGTTCTTTATAGGAACGTTGCGGGTGACAGGCTCTGGCTGGTTGTTTTGATCAGAAACCACAAAACACAGGTCTGGGTTCGTCTCAGACTTCCACCTCGCTGATCGGAAGGTGAATTTTTGTTTAGCACTAAATATATGGCCCGTATTTATAGCGTCAGACCACTGAACCAGCTTCTGTCCATTTTAATCAGTTTGTACTTCCATTGTGTATGATGGTTATTGTAGTCCTCTACATTCAAGATTCAGTGGGTTGCAGATGATAATTGCGGATATGGCCAAGGGATGGTGGGTGATTTATACACGTTTATAATTTTCATTCTACCTGCTATTATGGTCACAATGGAAATATTATTAGACTGGGAGAATGAGTAAAATTGTACATTTTCTAAATGTTTCCGTACGTACGTAGCTGTGCAATACTGGGAATGATATGTGGCACCCATTATTTTGCACCCATCTTTTTCCCCTCTTTTCTGGAACAGTAATTTGTCGCTAGCGTGTGTTTCGTTTAGTGGGACGACATCTATATCACGTTCCAAAAGCAATTTGGAGAGACATTCGCTTTCTGACTCTCTTTTATGCCTTCAATATTTAATTGGCAGACTCTTAGTAACAGATCAAGAATCTTTGTATGGTGGTTCTTAAGACAACCATATAAAATTATAGAATACATTTTGAATGTATCCAGAACATCAAAAGGATGGTCTGGATTGCCCAGAGGACACCATATGGAGGCGGCTTACCAATGTCCTAGTTGCAGCTTCCTGCTCTGTTTTGTTGCAACTATGCCTTGTCCATTCACGGAGTCCATTAGCTAATGATATCTCGGATGCTACTTGTAGTAATCCAGATCATAATAGAGAGACGAAGACTACAAGCTCTTCAGACGAGGTATAAATCACGTTCAATATGTCTTGTGAGCATAATGTTTTAATGTACCATTATTTTTAAAGTGCAATTTAGTGCAATCCTGACATCCAGAATTAACATTTTTTATTGCTGTTTACCAAGACATGATCAATTTGATTGATCGTCGTCCCGTCTGGTGCTCTCCATGTTCCCAGGTGTAAATCTTTATGTTCAAAGAGTGTGCTTGCGATTACCAAATCGTTAGTAAGAGCTATACTGGCCATGTAATTCCCGTTTTCGTTTGTAGTTTCATGCAGAGTGTATGGTCCTGATATTTCTTGGTAATACTGTTCTCTGACTATTTGAGAATTAAAATCCCCCTCTACCATCATAATGTCATGCTTTGGTACTAAGTTAATTACATCCTGTAATTTTTCGTAGAAAAGCACTTTCTAAAAATGTTAATTCAGGATGTCAGGACACTAAGAGGCCCAAATTGCGATACAGATCATTATCTTGTAAAAGCTATTGTTAAACAAAAATTAGCATGCAATAGACCAGCATTAACGCAGAAAAGATGGAATCAGGAAAAGCTGTCTGATCAAAATACAGTAGAGAGATATAAAATATCAGTAAAGCAGAAACTAGATGAAAACAAGGAGGAAGAAGATAGAGAGAAAGAATTGAATAAGATCAAAAATGGTATAATGAAGGCAGCTACAGAAGTGATAGGCACGGGAATAGAAGAAGGAACGAATGGTGGGATGAAGAGTGTAGTAGAGCAGTGCAAGAGAAGAACAAAACCAGGAGGAAATGGCTGCAAACAGGGACTAGAGCAAGGAAGGAGCAGTATGCAGAACAAAGGAAAAGAGAGAGAAATTTAAGAAGAACAAAAAAGAGAAGGTGGCTAGAAGGGAGAATTAAAGAAATTGAGGAAGCAAGGCGAAATAATGAAACAAGAAAATTTTATAAAGATGTAAAATCATTCAGCAATATACCCAAGAAAGAAGTTATGGTGTGTAAAGATAAAGAAGGAAATCTGATAACACCTAGAGAAAGTATCCTTAAAACCTGGGTAATGTTCTTCTCAGACCTCCTGAACTGCAACTAGCAAGAATCACTTCATAACATAGAGACCATATATATGGAAATAGACAATGAGGATGAACCTCCCCTTACAAGACAAGAAGTTGACCTAATTATAGCAAGATTAAAAAATAATAAGGCACCTGGACCAGATGGTATAGTAGCAGAGATGATTAAAAAAGGAGGGCCGGAATTGAAGGAAAGAATTTATAAGTTGATTGGTAAAATATGGGTAAAAAAACAAATACCAGAAGACTGGCAACAGGGCATTGTATGCCCTTTATATAAGAAGGGAGACCCAAAATGCTGTGAAAATTACAGAGGCATAACGCTGCTGAACATTACTTACAAGATCTTCTCAATATGTCTGTATAGCAAAATTATGAATAAAATAGAAGCTAAAGTGAGTGAAACACAAATGGGGTTAAGGCCCAATAATATACACATCCTGAAACAAATATACGAAAAATGCTATGAATATGACATTGATGTCCATAATATCTTTGTAGACTTTAAACAGGCTATCGATAGGCTTCAGAGAAGGGCAGTAATAGAAAATTTAAGAATACTTAATGTCCAAGAAAATTTAATACATTTGGTAAAACGTACCTTGTCAAATACGAAAGCCAGGATAAAGATAAATAACGATTTGTCTGAAAGCTTCCCAATCAATATGGGAGTGAGACAAGGGGACCCCTTTTCAGCTCTCCTATTCAGTTTGACTATTGATAACGTACTAAAAAAACTAGACGTAAAAGGGAATATATCCACTGGACTAAGACAGGTATGTGCTTATGCAGACGTCGTTGTAATAATAGCTCGAACAACCCATGCTATGAAAAATACATTTGTTAAGTTAATAAGTTAAAAGCAGAAAAGATAGGCATTGTAGTAAACACCAAGAAAACTAAATATATGAAATGCTCTAGAAAACCTTGCAAGTCAAAAGAAATTGAAATCGAAAGTAGTAAAATAGAAAATGTACCAGCCTTCAAATACTTAGGTGCAATTGTAAATGCGACTAATAACATGGTTGAAGAAATTAATGAGAGGATAATGGCGGGAAACAGAGCATATTATATGTACAAGCAACTCTTCAGAAGTCCCTTACTGCTAAAGAAAACGAAACTCCGGCTGTATAACACAACTATCAAACCGGTTGTTACGTATGGGTCCGAAACATGGGTGCTTAATAAAGAAGTAGAACAAAAACTGGCGGTTTTTGAAAGAAAGATATTAAGAAGAATTTTTGGTCCGACCAGAGTCACTTAAGATGCATGCGTATTATTGGTTAAAAGTCGTGTTAAATTTATTAAAATTATCTCATGCTATTCTTGTTGCATGTCAAAAACATTGACAAAACAGATAGAATTTTTTCGCTTGATGTTAATAATATGTACCCATCAATCCCTCATAGGCATATAATAGATGCACTAGAATATTACATATCAGTCTACAACATCAATGTCATACTACCGGTGAACACACTATTAAAAGGAGTAGAATTAATTTTAAATTCCACTGAATTTATATTTAACAATACTATTTACAAACAAACTCATGGAGCTCCGATAGGTGGAGTTCTGAGTGGATTATTTTGTGAATTGGCAATGAGAAGACTAGAAAGGTCTATATTATCTAATGTACAAGTGAAATTATATAGGAGATATGTGGATAATACAATCATTATCACAAATGAAAAAGAGATTACAATGACCCATAAAATGATCAACTCATATGATCCCAGTATTGAATTTACCCTTGAAATAGAACAAAATAACCATATAGATTTTTTAGATATCAAAATATATAGACAAGAAGACAAACTTAACAAAGTTATGAATACACAAGTTGAGTCAAATATATTCACTTTAAAATATGACACGATATTAAATATAATAAAAAAATATAAATAAAAACTAGATAATCCATTCCCTCATTATTTCCCCCAGCCCATGGTTACATCATAACATGAAGACAACTTGTACCGCAAAGTACCGATAAGCCTCAGTTCGTTGGGTCAGAGCTAGAGGACAACACCAAATGCCGCACAACAGGATACAACTAAATGACCCACAACTAGACGAACATGCAACAAGAATAGCATGAGATAATTTTAATAAATTTAACATGACTTTTAACCAATAATATGCATGCATCTTAAGGAAGTTTCAGGTTTGTACTTTCTCACATATTCAAGTTAAATATTTGTAACAATTGTACTGGAAATCAATGATGTGATATACTAGATAATTTCTATTTCTTGTAGGAAGTATAAGGTGCACTATGTAATTCACAATAAGGATTTTGTACAATTTTGGGAAGAAAAGGAAGAATACATCTGAAGATGGGGAACATACATCCCCGAAACGTAATGTGAAAGTACAAACTGTAAAAGAGTTTATGCGTCCTTAATACATGTTGTCATAAATAAGGGCACTGCCAACTAATTTAACAAGTTGAAAGACAATATTACTTTTATCTATTTCAGAATTTTATATTAGTTTGAAAGAATGAAAGTGTTCTAAAATTATTTATATTAATATGATTTTGCAATCAAAATAAAGAAAACCAGTTCTATTCTGTAATTAAAGTTGTTACATATGAAATTTTTGGGTATCAATTTTGCAAATAGTTAAAGCATGTTCTCACATATTAAATTGGCAATTAAAGAATGTCTTACATACTTCACTGAGAAACTCAAAATGTATGAATTTTTTCAACGATAAAAACTAAAAAATTCTAAATATCAATTAAAGATACACAAAAAATCACAATTTTTTAGAAGAATGGGAACAATTTGTTAATTAATTTTCAATTATATTCAATAATTAATCATCGATTATTTTATTGTTATTATATACTTATAATAATTATTTACCAATTATTAGTAATAATGATCAATTATTATTTATAAATTATTAATAAGAAAGGAACTATGATTTAAGTAAGGAATGGTAATGTTTTTAATTCTGTAAATTAAAAAGAGAAGTAGTTTATTTTTAACGTAAATAAAGTAGAGAACGTTCTGGCTCAATGATGTTAAATAAAATTTACAATTTAAAAACTTCAAAAAGAGAAAACAAATTTACACATTTAGGTCAATCTATTTCAAATCGACCAATGTATGTTGCTGTCAACATTTTATTTTTTATTTTCCTACCCTTATTTCTAATTTATTTCGGGAGTTTAAAAAACATAATTGTTTGTTTTTTATATGTGATTTTTTTTTATATTTTAGCAAGCTTCCATTCTGTATGTTTTCATAGCATTTTGTGCGTGACGCGATTTTGTATTTTGAGAGGTTTGCGGAAATCTCTTAAACTCTGCTGTTGTTTAATATATTACGTTGACACAAAAAACGAAAGGAAAGGTATAATCTACACCAGAAAATGTGTTGAGTTTACTATTAATATTTAACCTAGTTTATCATAATAAGCTGAAAATTTATATCAAACTATCTTTGATAGATTCAATATTTACCACATTTGTGGTCAAATATTTGAGAGAAAATGTCAATATTCACGTTCAAGATTTTTATGAACAATATCTAATATAGATTGGTTTCAGACGATAAGATCCTATCACAAACTTAAAATTTAACAAATAGGTTCCTTTTAGGATGTACACATCGGCTAAGAAAGGATTTTACGGAATTCCACCCCTAACGGGTTGAAATAGGGTTTGGAATGTATTGTGTATGTACCCCACCATAACTCTAGGTTGTCTGGAGAAATTTGCAACCAATCTTCATATATACATGACTGACTATATGACAACAGTTCTGTGGTAGTAAGACATCCCTTGCATCTCTACGAAGGGGGTGAGTAGGGGATGACATTTAAAAATAATGGAAAAGTCTGATATTACATTCGAAACCATACTTTTGGTTGCCGGATAAGATGGATATGAGCATTCCTGGTGCTTTGTAAAATAACAATCAGTCTACATTGTAGATAATATACCCCTAGCATCCCTGGGGTAGGGGTGGGAATGAAGGACTGGTAAACATAATAAAAAAGACCGGTATTGGTGTTGAATAAATCATTTTTGGGACCACTGAGATGAAATGACACCATATAAGTACACGATCACCTCATATAAGAAATAAACACTCTTTGTGTTGGGATGAGAAGGAGTGAAATGTAAAAATAATCGAAAAAAGTCCGATATTAGTGTTGAGATCGTAGTTTTCGGGACTGCTGAAATTAGTAGTGATATTCTCAAAGACGTCAAAGTTCACAATCAGCCCGTATAATTTCCATCACCCCTAGGGAAAGGGATGCTATGAAAACAATATCGAACGAGACATACCAGTGACGAGTCCATATTTTTCGACGTCGTTGGTTTGATAGTAAAATCCCGATATCGCGTAAGTCTTAACTCAGCTCTCATGAAACAAACACACCACTAGCACCCCTTGGGTGGAAGGGGAGGGTGGAAATGTGTTTATGGATAAAAATAATTGAAAACTAACATTGAAATATGTTTAAAAATGAAAAATACATCGGATACATAATTTTAGGGTGTACGAGATGTTTCAACTACCCATGCCGTTATGTTCAAGATGAAATCACATAGGAGCATTGTATTCTTAGAGCTGGGGGCGGAAACGGCGAGACGTAAAAATAACGTAAAAAGACCGATATGAGGGACGAGTCCATGGTGCTTGAGTATTCTGAGATTAATAATCGTATTTCCAATGACATTATGTATATACTGTAATAATATATATCGCAAAGAGGGAAGAGTCATGTATGGAAATAAGCAAGAATAAGAGAAAAGAAGAAACACAACAACAGGATAGAAAGGAAAGAGGAAGAAGAAAAAAGAAAGAGAGAGGAAGGGAGAGAGAAAAAAAAACGAATGAAACAGAAACAACAAGACAGAAACCAACACAGAAAGTATTCAGAAAGAAAGTGACAGAGAAAAAACCCAGGTAATGGCCAAACGGTCGAGAAACCAGGTTCAAAAAAAGAAATTGAAATAAAAAATGACATTATGTAACCTTCAGACCACATGAGGTGCATGACGCCCCTAGAACGTGACACAAAAAATATAAAAAATGTACACTATGAAAGTATTTTACAAAAATTCACTCCTAAGGGGAAAATTAGAGATTTCTGAAAACTTTTGTTGAATTTATCAGTGAATAGAAAGATTAGAGAATACACACCAATACTATCAAACCTCCAACATTATTGGATAACATTCTCAGAGGATGCCAATGAGGATATGAGTAAAAATAAAATTGGAGACATATTGCAGAATTCACGCAAGCAAAGCTGCGGGTACTCAGTTAGTACATATAGTATAAAAGCGAAATACCACTCACTGACTAAGCACGAAATATCAGGAAGTATTAATCCTGCAAACGTGAAATTTGGCAGGTACGTTTCTTTTAGAGTGTATACATTCGCAAAAAAATGATTTTACGAAAATCCACCCCCAAGTGGGTGAATAGGGATTGGAATATTTTATGTTTGTATCCCACCATAACTCTGTAGTGCCTGAAGCAATTTCAATCACCCTTGATACATAGATGACAGAACATCTGACAACAAGCACTGTTGGGGTAAGATATCCCTGGCAACCCTTGGGAGGGGGTGGGAAGAGGGTGACATGTAAAAATAA
>NNCF01126667.1:201975-213025 GCA_002313205.1 Laupala kohalensis | reverse complement strand
TATATATAGCTTGCATTTTACCGTATAACATACAAATATTTTCAAAATATGTTTTCTGAAAACAGTGATATCCAGTATAAATGAAAACCTTCCATTATATTCAGAATAAACATTTCCTCATTTAACTTAATTACAAAATAAGAAATTGCTATTTTTGAAAATTCGCATTCTTTATCCTAATTCTTGGAGCGATAGACCCAATTCTGAGGTATTTTTACAGTATCAAACCTTTCGTCACAAATACCATGTGCTCCAAACCGTTAGCACCGAGTCATAAGCGCAATGGGAGACCTCCCCTCGCGCCAACTTCAGCACGCGTGCATATCCGTTTCTCTGGTCCCAACCCTCCGGGGAAGCTTGTCACCCCTCACGTTCCCCTAGCGCACAGCGACCACCCAGGGAGAGAGTGGGCGTTGCCTATTGATGAATAGCGGCCGATTTGCTTCGCTCAGTCATATGGCCCAGAACCCCCAGGCATTTTCCTCGGGTCCCTCTCCGCACGCCTTTCGAGCACCCTGCAACCACTGCATGCCGCACCCTCTCACTACGCTCGTCGACCGTCCTTTCCTACAAACGCCGGCCTTCGGGGGGGGGGGATTCCTTAAGTTTTCATTTTCATTTAATATAAAGAACTAACTACCGAAATCTTTCATTTTCTAACAATATCTCTGTATATTCGGTGCATACTCTTCACATTCACCAATATTTTGAGATGGTTCATAATACTACTGTAACGAATTTCATTTCCTGTCTGCTGTCGGCAGCGCAGACAAGCGCTGGAAAAGCAATTGTTTCCATTCTTTCCCCTGACATCCTCACCATATCCCCTTAAAGCTACATTCCATTCTTTAGCCTATAGAGAACCGAAGCAATCCCAGCCAGTCAACCATATAATCGTCTTATACCATGGACTTAGCACATTATCTTCAATTCAACAAGAGACTCTTTGCAGCCAGCCCCTCTGTGTATCTTATACACTCCATGAAGTTTAGATAGTAAAACGAAAAGTCTTATGTAAAACGGATAACTTGAAAATGAAACGACACTTCTGTCTCCTTGTAAATGAATAGTTTTATATAACTTAATAATGAAAGAGCACTGAAAAGTCACTCATGAGTTCAAAGAAAGTATTACGCTTTCGCCATCGTCAGTAAGGAATCTTGAAGAGATTCTTGTTTTTTGACCCATCTTTAGAGAGAATGGGACCATCGAATAAGTGATGGGTTTCTTTTTTTCACCAATATCAGCTTCTCTCCTATTCCCTCTAACGATCGGTCAAGAAAGAAGAATCTCTTCAGTATCTTCTTGACTGGAGAAGGTGAAAGTCGAAACTGGATCACTGAAACTATTAGTGACTTTCATGTTTTTTCTTCTTTTTCGTTATATATAAAACTATTCATTTACAAGAAGACAAGTGTCGTTTCATTTTCAAGTTATCCGTGTTACATAAGATTTTTCTTTTTATTATCTAAAATCAATTACATTTCATGCATTATATGTCACTATGCATATATTTGTACACATATCTTTCATTATATACGTAGGCGAGTGTGTGAAAGCACATTTATCTGTTTGCGGAGATTTGTCGAATTACTGAACATAACTCTGTGAAATTCGACAGAGAGGTAGCACGCAAAGATAAAACGTCGTATGTTCTGTATCGTCATAAATTCAACGTTCCATACGATTTATGTTGATCAATACTTTTAAGTGGCTTTGTCCTGACTATCAACAAAGAAAAGTAATGAAAATAGGAATACGAAAAGTAATGAGAATAGGAAGCGTTTTAGAGGCTCGCTAAGAATGGAATTTACGATATTCTGAATTTAAAGAGGTTAATTGATGGGGAATATAATTTTCAGATTGACCTAATTGATACTTGGGTTTTTGTTTGTAAACCTCGTTGTCAGCCGTAGAAGAGTTAGGCTAGCAATTCATCTCTTAGCTTCCGTTTTATTTTCCCTGCCACCGACAAAAGAGATGTGAAATTTCATTCTCCTGAAAGAACAAGTCCTTCACCGATCACTCTTCCGGAATCGTTCACTTAATATCGTTCCATCGTTCGTACAAATTTCCTTCAACTAAAAGATGAAGCAACTACTGGGGGAGGGGAGAAAGCTCACGTATTCCGTATTCGCGAATAATACGAATGTAATTCGTATTTAATTAATACTGATTTATTATCCTGCTAAAAATATTAACTTTAAATATTAAATTAAATATTAACGCGAAATAACTTTAAACAGTATTTACAAATAGTAATATACAAAGAGAGGGTAGATGAAAAATTCCCGGAAAATGTGTGATAATCACATAACCAATCAATTTACGAAAAACTTCTATCTCAATTGATTCTTTTCCCCTAGCAGAGGGACCTGAAATGCTTTGCCCGAAATTTCATGCTTTTTCACCTGCCGAAATATTGGGTTCGAAATTCCCGAAATTCGTCGACTTCCACTACCAGAGTGAAGTGAAAGCAGACTCTCTCCTTGGGTGCGTCTCTCGCCGAGAATTTATTTTGCCTGGAGTTAATAATATTCAAGAGATCTTTCACATACTGTTTAACATTTCGTGAGATGACTTTCGCAACCAAAAAATCCATCATCCTCGATTGAGATCAAAACAGCTGAGATGGTCTTGATGCCCCTACAATAACCACTTTTTTTAGATCAACCGCCCCACAATCGCGGTAGTCCTTGACACCAGTTCATTTTCATTTTTACAGCCTCTTCTATATCTTATTCTATGTTGTGCACTCCGTTCTTCATCATTATTAACATATAATGACGACAATGTATCTAGTGGTTCATTAAAATAGTTATAAGTATTTGGAGAGATACTTTCTCTCTTCATTTTTTGTTATTCTAAAAGTATTGATTTACATAATTTTCTTGATCTTCTTCGCTTAGTTGTCTTTCCGTCGTCGTGTAATAGACATAATGTGCTATGATCCATGATAAAGTATTATTTTTGAAACTGATAAAATATTGGTAGTCTGGTTCAATTAACATTTTTTTACTTCTGCCAGTGGCATTCTACATATTCTTGCCAGTTTCTTCTTTACGTTGTTCCAAGGTTCTTTGACATATTTGCCTTCTGTAAGGCAATGTTGCATCGTACCTTGTTTCCCGCATAATCCGCAGTTTCCAGTCTCACACATTTGTATTTCAAAAAGCCTAGCATTGGTCGGAATCACATAATTTATTGCTTTGTACCACGTCTCCTTAACTTCATTTGGAAGAAATTTGCCATGAACACATATTGCCATTTCACATTTGGTTTCTTGTCAACAATTTTGAACTTCGTTATCTTCATTTTTATCACTTCCATGTATACCTGTTTTGTGCTTTTCTTTAAACCTTTCAAGTTCCCATTTCTAATTTCCTCATACATTGAAAGAGTATAAACACATTTTTCCAAGAAGCGTTTAACATAGTTCAAGTTTCTTGGCACTTAATTAATGTTCGGCGTGTTATCCAAACCGACGTGTTCAATCCAATATGTGAGCCAATATTTTGTAAATCTTTGAGCATTTTTGAACGAATCTATCACTTCTGTAACAAATAATACATCACATTTTTCTTTAACTTCACGTAAACTCCACCCTCCTTTTGCCTTAGACGCATACATGTTATTCAATGGGACCCTAAATACGTTTCCTCTCCAGAGTATTTGCCCTATTAAATTCTTCACTCTCGCCACTTGCTTATTTGGTATAGGTGACACTTTCGCCACACACCAAAGTTTTGAAAGTAGGTATGTCTAAATATACTATATTCTTGTTGTTAATTTCATTCTCTTAATCTTAAGTCTTTTGAAATGCCTTGCATAGCGTTAACAACTACTTCGAAACGTAATTTGATGCATGATTTAAATAAGATGAGAACCATATACCTAATATCTTTAATTTTCTGACTATTTGAATATTACTTGATTGAAATTGTTTTTCGGTAAAGGGTAGTATTTTGGTTTCTGATATGTTTATTTCAGCACCTGCTTCTTCTTCATATTAATGTATCACTTCTAGAGTTTGTTGCAAATCCTCTTCTTTTTCTAACACTACAGTTACATCATCCGCGTATGCTTTAACAGACAACATTTTTTTAAGGTTAGACGAAGCACTGAATTTCGTGTAGAGCTATTACTAAGGGATTAAGAACAATACAGAACAACATCATTGACAGCGGGCACCCTTGTCTCACTGGTCTATTGACTGGAATTTTATCAGACAGAAAACCATTAATTTATATTCTTGAATTACTGTGTGCACATAAAGTTTGTATCCAGCTGCATAATTTACTACCAAAACCAGTCTCTCGAAACACGGTGTTCAGAAATTTGTGATTTACACGATCGAAGGTCTGTTTAAAATTTATTGACAATAGTCCACCTGTCTTGTCTTCAATTGTCTTATACGCAATCCCATCTCTAATATCATTAGTTTTCTCCATTATTCGTCTACCTTGAAATCCAGACGCCTGTGCAGGATGTATTACATCAGGAAGAGTTTGTTTTAATGTATTTCCCACAACCCGTGCAATAATCTTGTAGTCGGTGTTCAACAAGGTAATTGGCCTGTAATATTCTAGGTTGCTAGCTTCTGGGGACTTTTTGACGATAACATATATTCCGTGATATTGTGATTCAGTTAGTTTTCCCCTTGAAAGAACTGTCTTGATTACTTCATGTAAATCCTTCCCTATAATTTCCCAGAATGCTTTGTAGAATTCTACAGGTATTCCATCAGATCCTGGGGATAAATTACTAACTCCAGAAAATACTTCTTCCTTAACCTCGTCAACGGTTATATCAGAATTGAAAATGTTCCTTTTTTCCTGGTTCAGTTTCCAACGCCTTATCACGTCCTTCATCAGTTCATAGTGGTTACTTCCTTCTGTCACCTCGAAAAGTTTCTTGAAATGTTGATACGCATGATTAATGATTTCAGACTGACCCAGAACCGGTCCTTCATTACTTTGGAACTTCGAAATAAAACTACAAATTTTTCGTTCCCTATCAGCAATTACGTGATACATACTGGCAAGTTCATTTTGCGATGTCGAATCTCTACTTCAAATTTCAGCTGCTTCCATCCTTTTTCTATATGTATTATTGATTAGTGCTTGAAAATATTTTTTATTTTCATAATCTCCCTGAGATATACTAGACTTCCTACTTATTTCGTTTACTTTAATATCTTTGATACTTAAAAATTCTTTATTCACCAGTTTCTCCACTTCATCATTTCCCTTTAAATAAACGCACACAATACCTCCCCGTATCCTTGAAGCGAAAGTCACTGCTTCTGCCGGGATGACGTCCGCAACAACCCTCACACAGTCTCCCACCTCTTCATATCCCAAGAGAACAGCATGGTTTTTACTTGGCCGCTGGCCGGTGTTTAAACGTCTATGCACCAGTGGTCCTACCCTGTGCATGTTGAATAAAATCCTTTACTTTTCACCAGAAAATTAAATATTCTTCACGAACTAAATACAAAAAGTTTCATAAGGGTTTCTGAAATCAGTTTAATTTGTCACCTTCACGCGCACAAATACGACCGCAACTTTTCGCTGCTCTAAATTGTTCCACTAATAATCTCACTTCGTAAGCACTCTCCAGACACGTCTTACCACTTAGGAGTCTACCTATATTATGGCACTAGACCACCGGTGTCATTCTGTCAAGCTGTGAGGTCCGTTTAAATGTCTCCCTCCTGAATGTAATGACATATTGTGGACACTTTAATAAAATACTGTATTGAAATGTGAAAAGACATGCTTCAAAAGTCCCTCCCCCTCTTCTACATTCGAACACTAACTGTATCACAACAAAAATGTCCCATGTGAAGTCGGTAGGAGACGGCTGGTAGTACATAAAACTTTCTGCGAAAATGTACTGTATTCTGTCAGAAATAATAATAATAATAATAATAATAATAATAATAATATTGAAACTTTATAACAAATATTCGGTTTCTTACAGTTTCTGTGGGAAGGTGAAGTTTAAATGTTTGTTGCAAGGAACAGTATGATTTTTGCTTGCTTATCATGTATGTTTAAACTTCACTTTCCTTTAGCGACTGTATACAAAAGAGAATATTCGCTTAGCATATTACTTTATTGATAATTTATGACGAACAGTTTAGTTACTTCTCTTACATAAAAAGGGGTGAAACAAACAATGATTTGAGTTCGTTTCAACGTAATGGGTTGAATCGTTCAGAAGTTGTAAACAATAATGAGTAAAGAAGAGCGTGTGACAACTGTGCAGGAAGAAGTGAGGGGATGGAAACGGATAGGAACATTTGAGTTACAGAATATAATTTACTCAATGAAAGACTTCGCTGTGGTGTGGATTACCCCCAAGTGTGTTAGAGTGTAAATGAAAAACTATTTTCAATTTTTGACTACTTGAATAAGGATATTTATTTACTTGCATCATTTCTTCTTTTTACGTTAACTTTTCATTTTATTTATTCTTGTGCACGCTAAGATTGTGTCTACGAACACCACCAGTCACTGAAAACGAGGCGATGAAAATCCTGACGTCTCCGCACTTTCTAATAACCACCGAATTTCCTTACATCGAGTGTCATCATTTAAATGTTTCGTAAGTTTTATATAAAATCACAAGCAACCCGACCCATTTTCGCTCGTGTGTTTGTGTTATGTTACACTCTAACTCCTCTTCACATTCTACAACAGTCGAAAATGGAGTCTTCGCGTGGAGCACCTCCATGGCCGGATGGCGCGCCGACTTCTTGCCCGAGGCAACACACGGGGCTTGTAAAACTGAAACGCTTGTAAAATATGAACTATTACTCCAAATTTTACGATTTACTGACAATTTTCATCCTTCTTAAATGCACAAAACAAAGAACGCATTTATTTTGATGAGGATTTTTTTAGCTTCATGAATTACTCTCTTAATTTGAAGTATTTTAACAAGCCCATTTTTAAAACCTTTCTTTTCGATAATTTAGGTTAACCCTTGTAGATAGACAAGTAGTTTTTTTTTTGGTGGGGCTTTAGGGCTCGTCAACATCAAAGGTCATTAGAGCCCTTTAGACAAGTAGTGTCACAGACTTTTTTGTAGAACTCTTTGAGACAAACAATATATCCATTCATATTTGTCACATATCTCTCACCCTTTAAGAAACGTATGCAAAAGTCCTTCTCCGAAAATGGATATTATCCGACTTGATTCACTAATATCGTCATTCCCTATTATTTGTTTTTCCTAACATAAAATATTTACTAAAACCTTTCCAGAGAACATGTCTATGAATTTTTTAAAAAAAGAAGAGAATAACATAAATCGGATGAGTGGTTCAAACTTTTTAAGAACATTTACAGACGTGCGTTGAATTTTTATGACGGGCAGCGAAAATGAACGATTACGAGAGTGATTCTGCGGTCTTCGGTGGAGGGTAGAAGGGGGATCGGAGAGGTCGCTGGGAGCGGTGAGAAACGAGTGTACGCGTATGCACAAACGTACCACTACGCTTTCTTCTCAAATTTTTGTTTGCCGACCACAATTATTTAGAAAAAAAGTGTGGGTCTATCACCTACAGCACTTACATACTCAGCTCCAGGGCGCTGTAAGTCCACTTTCTTAAAAAATATTTTTTTGTGATTTTAGAATTTCTATTTTCTTTGTTGAATCGAATAGGCGTTGCAGATATAATTGTTTTAAATTCTGGGTTAAAAACAAAATAAATTGCGTTTACAGATTGAAAAAAACAGATCATTCGTTCCGCAGATATTTGAGCAGCAAATTTTGATTATTTTGAAGCGTAACGTGGTGGCCATTTTCGTAATTAAATTCGGTACATTTAACCTTAATTTCACGTGTTTCTTTCTCAGCAAGAGAATTCTAGTAAAACCAGTGAAATTGTTTATTTTTGCAAAGTGTTGTAGTTACGTAACTACAGATACGGGTAGGGTTATTTATTTTCATTTTAAAGATTTGACAAATTTACGTAAAGGAAACAAATAATCCATGTTGAGGTATTGATATACATTTTTATTCTGATGTGGTTGATGATCCATGGGCTGACCTTTTGGCTGCGGAGAGTGATTCTTCAGTGCCTCGCTTTGATCGCTATCAAGAAGATAAGTGTATTGCTCGTGACCTTAATTTTCAGATTTAGAATAGTTGGACAACAGTACGCCACATATATGTTTTATCTATGGTTGGTAGAGGTATATTAGCTATGCCAGAACTAACTGTTCCTTCTCATTTAGTGCGAGCGGACGAGTACTATATGCAACGCGTATTTTGTTGTCACCATCTATTGTTGAAGCACATTTTTGCATCCAGACTTTGTTATGAATTGGATTAACACTACTCGATCAATTTGGTCTGAATAAAGAACTAATATGATAATTTGGAGAATACTTCACACTTAAGGCAGATATTCACACAATACATTTTTATTTTATCATCAGTCACATTTTTCATTATTAATATACCGTGAATATATTCATTATTAATATACCAAAAATATATATCTCTTATGTTATGAACGAATAACTAAACATTCATCAACACAAGAGGTATATAGGGGGCGCTAGTGTGTTTCAACTAGCCTTGGGAGATTAAATGGATAATAAGATTCTTTTTGTGGAATCGCTTTGATTTGAAGAAAAGTTCACATTTATTATACAGTTAAATAATACATATATTTCTCATAATCTACAATTGCTGGATTACATTACAAAATGATCAACAACAAAATTGATACTGTCTGTTGTGAGCAGACAATGCTCTGCGGATGACAAAATCCTAACAGAGTTGAAACAAATTAAAGTACAAGTATATACAATAATTCCCATCCCTTTTCCCAATTGACACAGAATGACTAAATGATACATTGACAATTTGTGGGTGAGACTTGCTTCGTCTCACAAAAAAAAGTCCTTTTCTTCTGAGTTTTCAGAAGAATGCCCCCCTACACCAACTAAGTGATTCAATAACGAATTACCTGCGGATACATATGAGGTTAAAAATAACCAAGTTGCAGGATTTTCATGAATAATCTCGGGAAATAGTTCCCTAATAATGGCCTCTTATGTGAGGTAATCAAATAAAATGCCCTTACACTAGACTCGGAGGTCTTGGTATAAAGGTTCTCGTTCATACGAGAAAATACTTAAGAAATGCTTGCTCGATGCCTGTTGACCTCGCTGCGGTGGCTACTAACGGCCTGTTATGTAGCGAAGATCTTGTAGACTGATAGCAGTTCCAGCGGCTTCTGGCTGGAGACGTGATTTCCGAACAGTAGTGGTTCCGTTGGTTCGCTACTGAAACTTAGAATGTCATTATAGCTTGTACGCTCATAATGTATGCGTTTTAAAGCATTATAACACAAAGTAACACAACACGAATATGATGTCGTAATACGACAATCATTGTCCAAAAAGTTCATAAATTATGCGATGCATAACAACACAACACGAATATGGTAATGACACCATCCATCCCGTATGTACGGGAATCACGACGACGCACGATGTACGATGTGCTGCCTCTAACCGAAGCAGAATGAATGGGTTGATGGCGCATCTAGTGCGCTACGTCTAACTCGGTTACGCTCGTAGACGTGAGCGGACTAGCACGATTTCGCTTGCAGTCGGTAGCGGACCCACTGGATACGAAGTTGACACCACGACGTACTTCCAATGAATGGGGTACGAAGTTGACACCACGACGCACTGCCAATGAATGGGTATTGAGTGCCTGCAGACAGCCGTATAAATAGGCTAGGCACAGAATGTCTATAGCGAACACGTTCACAAACGAAGTTCACAGAGCTACAGCCGTGCTACAGCAGAGCCAAACAGATGTCCATGCAAGATTACCAACAAATGGCCCTTCTCAAGGCCTTAACGACGCCTCCCGGCAGACTCCTCGCTGTTTAAATGTACTTTTTTGGAACGCAGGCGGACTGAGCTCCTCGAAGTTCAGCGAGCTGAAGATTTTTATTCTCGATCACGACATTGACATTTTTATTGTTACCGAAGCCGGCGTCGCATCTGACAATGTACAGTTTTATCAGCTGAGCGGCTTTACTATTCACACCCTCCCCCGAGGTAGACAAGTAGCGTCTGGAATGATCATAGGAATCACAAATAATATAGCTTCGAACTTCGACATCATTCATCAAATGAGCGCAGAAGACAAATTAGAAGCAATCAAAATTGATGCGTGGCTCAACAAAAATCATTTCCGGATCATTGGGGTATATAACCCCCCTAACAACATGTTCGACCGTCTACTCCTAGAACAAATCATCACGAACCGAACCATAGTCATAGGCGACTTTAATGCCCCGTCAACTCGATGGGGATACCAACGTACATCCTCAGTGGGAAGCTCTGTCGAAACCTTCATCGACAATTGTTCATTGAACCCGATAGATACAGGCCCCACCTTCCTGTCCTTCTCAGGACAACTCAGCAGACCGGACCTCGTAATGCCCCACGCCAACCTCTTCGACAGGTGTCAACACAAGCTGCTTGATGACCCATCTGGCTGTGGACACCGAATTGTTATTGCCTCAGTAGAACCTATGATAAAGGTCCCAAAACAAAGGCCACTTACGAGATGGAATTTCCGCAAAGCCAAATGGCAAGCATATGCCGACGAAACCGATGCGCTACTCACCGAAGAGATACTATCTCCTAACCCCCAACTCACTTTCTCAAAAATAACAGATGCTATCCTAAGCGCAGCCACCAAACATATACCTAGAGGACAAGTGAAAAAGTACTCTCCTTTTTGGACCACCAAGCTGACTTACCTCAAATCAAATAGAAACAAAGCGAGGAAAACTGCCGAGCGCACGGGAAATCTAACTGACTGTGTACAGCTGAGAAAAGCCCAGGCAATCTTACAGAAAGAGATTGTTCAGAGCAAACGCGACACCTTCCACAATTTCGGTGCAAAACTCGACTACAGAAAGGATGGAACAAAAGCCCACCGCTTCATATCAAAATTAAATAATACATCTATGCAACCGAAAGTGTCACCTATGCAAAAAGGC
>NNCF01126667.1:88899-201191 GCA_002313205.1 Laupala kohalensis | reverse complement strand
CCCTTCAGACGTCCAGAGGCTGTCAAAGAAAGACCAGAAATCCCGGTTTTCCTGCTTCTCCCCGATATCGACGCCAAGAAATCAGACATTCCATCCCATCTGCTAAAGGCTGCAACACTAAAACTGCTTGCAACAAAATACCCAACTCCACAATGGTTACATGTATACACCGATGGGTCCGCTGCTGGCACTAAAACTGGTGCAGGCTACTACTCTACCTCTATGGCCGGCTCCTTCGCAGTCGGGAACATGAGAACAAACTTCGATGCAGAGGTCTATGCCATCAGCGAGGCTGCAGAGAAGCTGTCACTTCTTCCAGTCTATAATAAAGTTGTCTTCCTCTCGGACTCAACGCCAGCGCTGCAAGCAATTACGTCCACATCTCTACAAGAAGGGGACCTTGTACAAAAATGTCAAGAGCGCTTGTGGAAGCTCCAAACGACCACTGAGATCTGCTTGCAATGGGTCCCTGGACACTGCGACATAGACGGAAACGAGAGAGCCGACCGACTCGCAAAGGCGGGATGCAATCTCCCCCAACAGGACCTCCCAACCAGTTTTCAGGCTGCATGCAGCGGAATAAATAAAAACATCAACCAGTACGTGAAGACCGCATGGGAAACTGCAGCTGCCGGCAAAAGATGGGAACAGATAACATCAAACTCCATCCCCAACAGCCTGCCCCGTGCCGTCGCAGTAGCTACATTCAGAATGGTTACTGGCCACGACTACCTTCAGAGCCACCTGCACCGGATCGGATTAGCTGACACTCCGATCTGCCCTCTATGTTCTTCGGAGGAGGGCTCGGCCGACCACCTGCCAAGATGCAGCGCTCTGGAGTCTGCCAATGACGACTTGCAAGGAAAAGCCAAGCTCTACTGGGATGCACGGCGCCTAATGGCCTCTCTGCCAAGGGCGGGCGTTGGATAAAAGAAAAAAAAGAAGATTATTAATATACCTTATTTATTTTAATTGATATTTTATTCCTTTTGCAGAGTATCATGTACGCTTATTTGATGATGGTGCAGTTGGTCCAAGTTGACTTATATTAATGTATTTTTTTACTTTGACTTTTAAATTTATTTCTTTGTTTACTGTGTTTTTGTTAAAACAATTAAATGCTTGTAAATTGTATCTATTCTGTGCGAATAAATATGTTATTTTCATATAAGAGGAATTCATGTTTTACACAACAATAAATATTTTTTAGATAAATAAATACATTTCTATTTTAATTCATTTTCTATTACATGGGTTACATGCTTCATATTAACACCATTTCATTTTCATTTAATACTTATTTAAATTTCATTATGCTAATTAAATAATTTTTCAAATTTGAATAAATTTCGGCTCATAACTGTATTATTTCCGTGTACATAATTATAAAATTTACAATTAAGTAGAAATCAAATTAATTCGATGCTGATTTCTGACTTGTACAATATATAAATTTTAAATATAAATTTATTGTCAAAAAACAGTACAGACTGCGTATGACCACGTGGAGGACAATAAACTAATTTACTCTCCGGAAGCAAGCAATGGGCCATCCCATCAATTCCGATCAAGGGCCCTAAGGCAGAGGCGGATTCAAAAATTTCAGCAAAAGTTCCTAGATAAGATAAAAAGTTAGCTGCGAGTTGTAATTCATATATTATGTCAATATGTTTGTAATTTAACGCAAATATGTTTGAAAATTTACATGTACAAGTTATTATCGAACTATAGATTATTCTGAGTATAGTGCTTAAAAATCATAAGAGTTGAAAAAACACTAAATTCAGATTTATTGTTACAATAAACACGCCCCTAGACAAAGCCTAGAGAACCTGTATAAGAAATCCGCCTCTATCCGAAGGAAAAACGGAGAAAAACCCGGGCCAGGATGGGGAAAACCCGGGCCAGGATACAAAATTATGTTCGGTCCTGATTCGGTTGTTTTCTGTTAAAATCCGGTTTGGCTTTAATTCGGACAAATTTGTGTCGAATCGAGTCGGTTTCCCATCCGACCGAAACCGACTCCAACCGACCGAACCTACCAGAGAGCGATTCCAGTAGGTCGGTTCGGTTTGTTTTCGGTTCAGTTGGAAACCCGTCCGACCCGATGCCCCCCCTACATTGGAGTGCCCGTGAGCCGGAATCCGGGAGCGACAAATTGAATAGTCCAGTGTGTCTTTTGTAAACATAATTCAGAGGATGAAGTTCGTATTGTCGTGTACGAGCATAAAGGTAACAAATATGCCTATTCGTGATTTCTTAGTAAATGTTATTTAATTGAATAATGAACTTACTTGCATGAGGAACGTATCTGACCCACACTATCACGACAAAAACAAAAGAACTTCAGCTTTTGTACGGATCAGTTATTAAATCCGTACAAAAAATACAAATTCATCCGCAAAATGGTGCAGAAGAATATTCTAATGATGAGAAATTATTTTGAAAGAACTTCTTATTTTGGGAAGATAAGAAACTAGATATTGCACGTTAACCATACCGATTAAATTTCGAACAATTTTTATCTTGAATATAGTATGGTGGTAAAGTACCTATAAAAGATATTGGAAAGTACTGGGTCAAAAGATTAAAACCCAGACCACAGTAATGAACAATCGAAAACCGTACGATTTCCACAATACAATATTACAGACAAAAATTAATGTTATATTAGAGGAGTCGCTGACATCAAGAATGAACTTTGACAAGGAGCTGCACACTCTAGCATGAGTGCTACTTCTAACGCTATGAGTCTCATTTTTTCCTCTCGTATCAACCAGGGGGTACAATCTCCCATAAGCCACTTCGGTGACAAATTTTGAACCAGTTGCGCTATCTACTCCGGGAAGAACAGACAGAAAACTAATACTATGACGTCACGTGGACGTAAGGCACTGCTTTCAAAAATGGGCATTGAACCCGAGATTTTAATTAATTCAATTCAAATAGAATTAAAGAGCTTAAGTTCTTACGATCAATAAAGCAACAAAGTCAAACTATCCCTGAACAGGTCCTGAAGGTGCCCAAGGGGCTCGCAGAGGGTAGAGCTTGACGCATTTTGATATAGTTCAACAAGCAACTAAATGTGCAATTTTACTATACAATTAGTATTATAATTTGAAAAATAAACCTAATAAATGAAGTTGAAGTGGGATAATGAATAAACGAGATCAATAACGATCTAAAACAATGATTTTTCTCGTAAAAAACAAACAAACATTCATTTCAGAATTTTGTTACTATGTCTGAGGTAAACGACTACTTTTAAAAATCAGTTTTCTGGATTAATCCATCTTCAATTTTTAAATCATAAAATGCATTTCAGAAGATTATCTTGGGGGGGGGGGACACTTGGAAAGCATTGAAAAATATTGTTTGCCTACATTTTGATATACACTTCATCTCATGTAATAATGGATAAACTTATGTCGCATTGCCACTATCCTTCTAATGTAAAAGGGGCCTCATTCATGTACAGAACAACGATGATAAATGTTTCATTCGGACGATTGCGGCTGCGCTCTATCATCACATCTATCCTCACATTCATCATTCGAGTCATTCTTACTATTGTCGCAATAAGTTTGTCACAACATCGTTTAATGTCAATATTAAATTGCATGATCGTGACATAAAACTTTCTGGGTACCCAATAGGCCAGTAAAAGTAGATAAAAAAGGGGGTTGATGGAAGTAATTCGGACAAAGCAGGAAATCGTCTTAATACCTTCATTTGGTCTCAGATGGAATCTGAGTTTGCGCTACCACAGGAGGTGTGCATTACTTTTGAAAAAGCTTTGACGAAAAGAGTAATAGAGTATTAAATACCAAGTTGAGAAAACGCCAAATTTCCCAATTTTACTCAATTTTTAGAGATCTGTAGAGGCATATATGCGAACAAGGAGTTTTATGACATTTTCGCTTCGCTACATCTTTCTTCACTGTCGGTGTGCATAGTTGTCGAATTACTTTAAATTTAATTCTGAATAGCATCCAAATGTAATATTTACTTGTATTTTGTTCACTCATAAAAATCCACTGTCGACCACGAATGTAGCGTCAGTGAAGTCGACATCTTCAGCCACCGGGAAGAATAGATCATAGAAGATTGATTTCCTCGTTTTTCGCATTCCTTTTTCGTCAAACTCGGACTGTGAACAAGGAGCCAACAAATAATTTTTGTAGAATATCTCAATCAATTCGACAAACATGTTCTGTGATACCTAACCTCTGCGGCCAGTGGGTCAGAAACGAAACGGATTCGTGTCAGACCTCCATTTTCCTTCCTTTCAGCAGCAATTATGAGGGAATCCTTGAATTCTAAAGGTTCAACACGATAAAGTCTCTCTTCTGTTTTTATTCTTTTTATTTTCTCTCTTCTCGAAATCAGGTGAAGCGTGTAAATCACATATTACACAGTTAGGCTTAAAATCAAATTCAGGGCCACTAGACCTCAGAGCACGACTACCACTTTCACCGTGCACTCTTCCCTTCAGGTAATGTTTCCTGCATCTTTCATGCACTGTGATTGAGTGGAGTCCATGTAGTTTTTTATGTTAATATTAATACTTCTTGCTAATTTCTTTTAGAATTTCAATACCTCTCCTCCTCATATTTGTTGATTCATCAACAAACAAACATCTATTATAAATAAAACACTTTTCCGAGCTCATCCTTAAATAAGAAAATACCGTCAACTACATCATTACCCACCACTCACCATTTATTTGACCAATATAAGTACATAAATAATATATTTGTATTCTATTCGGAATGAAATTTAAAGTAATTCGACAACTATACACATCGAGATTGAAGAAAGATGTGCCGAAGCTAAAATGTCTTAAAACTCCTTTATCGCATACTAACCTCTATAAAACTCTAAAAATTGAGCAAAATGGGAAATTTGGCGTTTTATCAACTTGGTATTGAATGCTCTACAACTCTTTTCGTCCAAGCTTTTTTAGTGGAGCGTTCATTGCGAAGTTCGAGAGATTTGAAAATGACTATCACAACTTTTTTCGCTAAGTTGCTAAAAATTGGTGTCTCTTGATCGGCCATTGCGGGCAAACCGCTGGACCAAATTCAATGTTTGACGTATTCATTTGACGCAAAATGTTATGCTCCGTGATTTTGGATAGAGTATACTATTCTGTGCGATGTTTTGTTTCCGAGATATAAGCAAAATACTTTAAAAAAGTGATTTTTTGACTGCTAAAAGTTATGCACACCTCCTGAGATGCTGCAAACTTATATGCCATGTATTTGGAATCAAGTGAAGGTATTAAGATAATTTCCTGCTTTTTCCGAATCTATTCCATTTTTATTGGAGTAATGGATAGTTGTGAAAATGTGGAGCAGCATCGTTGCAACTATCACGTGAGTCAATGGGAGGGATAATATGGAGCGCGAAAAATGATTGCAGGTGCAGCCTTTCTCGGATGTCGTCTTTCAAAAGGTGATCTCATGACGAAAAACCAGTACTATCGAGTTACGAGAAAAAGAAGTGAAAATGGTACAATCAATTTATGTAGGATTTTCAATTGTAGAACTTTCGAAATGGCTCATGTATGATTTCCTCTATATTATCTTCAAAGGACAGCTTCCGGATATAGGTTGATCTATATAGTCACGAATAGCTACATTCTGTCGACGTCACGCAATGCCTACAACGTCATAAATCTCCATCTTTCCTTTTACTATACATCCAAATTTGAACAGAGTAATCGATCTGGCTCACAAGTACTTCCATGGAATAAGAAAGTATTGGAGTTGTTTGAGAAAGAATGCGGAAGTGACTTGCAGACAGAGTATTTTGATCTTCGCCCAAAAATGTGTGGATTACAAACACTGTCACAGCACCTCGGGCAGAGCAAAAGGCATCAAAAGATATGTTGTCGAAAATTATCGTTTCGATTATTATCTGGATTGCTTGTTCAATGATGTGACACACATGGACATGTATTCTTTCGAAATCGCATGCACTTTACTCTTTCGAGTAACAAGAGCGCTCTCTAGTATGTTTCGATGACAAGCGCTATTGGTTAGATAAATTGACAAGCCTACCCTGTCAAGATCTGTTAGATGAGTGCGAACCGTCCATTCGAGAAGACAAATTCTGTTGAGACAATTGCTATAGACATTATCGATCACATGCTCGTCATCGTGTATCAGGATCACGGGTTACGTGAGATCTGTGACATTGCGATTGACGCTCATCTAAGTCTGTTAGCATTATTTGAGACACTGTGTCGACATGTTGACAATGATGAAGACTAACGTCGTGTCATGCGTGAGCGGGTTGTCGCCGTGCGACAAGCATTCTTGACACTTGAAGATCCTTCCGAAAATCTTTCACCCACCTATGATAATGCAGATGAACATTCTACAGAGAATCTTCCTCTCACCCACGACTCTGCAAGCGAGTGAGAAGACAATAATGAAGACAAACAAATTTAAATGCGTGGAATTATATGGTATACAAATCCATCTTATCCCGTTCGCAAACCACTTCCACCTCTCATCCGCCAACGACCATTTCATCGCTTCAGGTGGAAGACGAGACGCATTCTCTCTGTTTCAGTGCACCATTTGCTTGGGAATGTTGCTGCACCCCATCATAAACCCTTTCAGGAACATCTTATGCAGGGGGTGTCTAGATTGATGGGTGCGGATACGTCAAACATCCTCCTACCCGCTATTTCAGCTCGAGATGAGGATCTTCATGATGCAGATTTGACATTTTTCAAAGACTTTACTTCACTCTCTTTGATCTGTCTATTTGTGATGAATAACACATATCTTCATTGAATTATTTTTCTCTTTACAGAGTGCATCATATCTTGTCTCCTACGTAAGTAAGTGCATGATAATATAATGTCAAATCTGCAAACACGTAAATAGCAGAATTTTTGTAAAAATATAAATTATAAATAAATTTATTGTCAAAAAACAGTACAAACTGCGTATGACCACGTGGAGGAAAAAAAACTAATTTACTCTCCGGAAGCAAGCAAGGGACCATCCCATCAATTCCGATCAAGGGCCCTAAGGCAGAGGCGGATTCAAAAAATTCAGCAAAAATTCCTAGATAAGATAAAAAGTTAGCTGCGAGTTATAATACTAATAGAATGTCAATATGTTTGTAATTTTAAGCAAAAAATTACATGTAAGTTATTATCGAACTATAGATTATTCTGAGTATAGTGCTTAAAAATTGAAATAACACTAAATTCACGATTTATTGTTACAATAGACCCGCCCCTAGACAAAGCCTAGAGAACCTGTATGATAAATCCGCCTCTACCCGAAGGAAAACCGGAGAAAAACCCGGGCCAGGATGGGGCTACAGAATTTATGTACACAAACGTGCCAATGTT
The DNA here is from genome assembly GCA_002313205.1 of Laupala kohalensis. Lineage (NCBI taxonomy): Eukaryota > Metazoa > Arthropoda > Insecta > Orthoptera > Trigonidiidae > Laupala > Laupala kohalensis. The sequence continues at coordinate 193,813 of NNCF01126667.1, read as the reverse complement.
GAGTACACATAAAACTAAATTAATATGAGCCATAAGACAACACAATCATGCAAGAAAATAGTTTTTGAAATTGTTATAAGTTGTTTAAAAAGTACTACAGCAATGGCGTGATAAAGCACAAGACGAATTTAACTTTTGTTAAAATCAATAAATTCTTTTACAGTGTAGAAGCACTGGTGCAGGAGGTAGTTTTTAACCGCGGATTTGAAGATATTCAATTTCATAATATCTTTTATATTCTTGGGCAGGGAATTATATAGAACGATTCCCGAATGGTATGGTCCCTTTTGGCAAAGAGTGGTTGACACTCTAGGGCGATGAATATTACTACTATTGCGTGTATAGTGTTCGTGAACGAGACTGTTTCGTATAAAGCAAGGGTGGCACTTCAGTAATTCGGACTTAACAAACACGACTGTTTCATAAATATAAATGCAGGGAAGTGTTAATATATTTAATTCCTTGAATAAAGGTTTACAAGAGTTTCGGGGGTGAGATTTACAAATTATCCGAACTATCCTCTTCTGAATTCTGAAAGTTTGAATACTCTGACCGGAATTACCCCAGAAGGTAATGCCGTAACGTAAATGGGAGTAAACGTTTGCAAAATATACGCAACGGGAAATACGTGGACTAACTGCGTTAACTAAGATTCGGAATGCGTAACACAATTTGCTTAATTGGGAATTAAGATTGTCAATGTGACAATTCCATTTGAGGTTGTCTTGAATATGGAGACCTAAGAATTTTGTATTTGTAACAGTTTTTAATTGTGTTCCGTTTAAAGAAAGAGAAACCTGGGGTAAAGATTTTGTGATACTATTGTGAAATGACATAGACACTGTTTTGTCAGTGTTTACAATGAGACGATTTGCATGGAACCAAGTCGAAAGGTTAGACAAAACTTTTTGAGCATTGGCGTGTTTACATAGTAAATTAGTGTCATCAGCAAAAAGAACCATTTTGCAATCTGATGTGGATGATGACATGTCGTTCACATACAATAAAAAGAGTATAGGGCCGAGAATTGATCCTTGGGGTACTCCGCAAGTAAGTGGCTTTGTTCCCGAAAGACAACGCTCACGTATTTTATTTTTAGTATAGGATATTTCTACTTGTTGATATCTATCTTTTAAATAAGAAGTTAGCCATTGATGTGGAAGTCCACGAATGCCTAAAGAATGCAATTTGGTAAGGAGAATTCCGTGATCGATGACATCGAAAGCTTTGGATAAGTCAAGAAAAACACCCTGAGGATTTTCTCCACTGTCTAGAGATGTGGTAACATCGTTTAAGAAGGAAAATATGGCGTTTAAGAAGGAAAATATATTTATTATGTAAAAATAGAAATATTAAATATAAAAAATGTTTTGAAATTTTGTTATCCAAATTTTTTCATTGTCCAAATAGGCTAGTTTCCTAGGAGAGGTCGAGGTAGAACTTCTTAGCGGTTGACGTCTTCGCTGCCCATGTATGCTTCGTGGTTTGAATAACGTTTAAAAGTTCATGCAGTTCTTCGATGGAATGTAATCGGAAAACTCTTTTCTTGCTTGATTAAATCGGGTAGGTACAGTTTTGCATCTGTATCAACACGTCTATGTGATTCAGTAGACTGTAATGGCGGTCACTGCCGGTGTCGTTTCAGTTGATGGTAAACAATCTTTGTCATGTTCAAAACAAGTTCATGTATCACACCGTAAATGATGTCCTCATGAACTTCTGCAAAGCCTAACAACATTTAGAGTAGAATCAATGACGCAAAATCTCCGTTGGGGTTCATCAAATTATGAAGTGAATTCGTGTCATGATCGAAAAGCACATCTTTTTCACTCCAAGCAACACGTCGATTAAGTATACGCTCGTCATTCCACAATGAAAGGAGATTCTTAATTATGGTTGATATTCCAGGTAGTCTTCCAGGTAATCGATGACAAAACAATTGATTTCATATCAAATTACAGAAAGAAAGAAATGCCAACACATTGTTCACGAGTTCCGGTGTAGTCCTCGTTGACGTGGTTCCTCCTATTTTTCAAAACCTTCCCCTCGATTATGAACACACTCTCCGATGGGTGGGTGAGACAATGCGATGCGTATTTCATCAGTATAATTGAAGCTTGTTGTGTAGGGGGAGTAAGTATGAACCGCGTTTCCCATAATGCGAGACTCTTTTTTGCATATATTTAGTATATTCAACGAAAAGATGGATCAGATACTTTGTTTTACCTTCTTCATCCCGAACATGTCTTTGTCTTTTCATCCTGTTGGAGAATGTAGCCGAGCGCTCTCAACAAGCGTCTTGTATTACGTGTCAACGTTGCGGTGATGCTAATCAATGGCTGCTGCCGATGAGGAAGCGCTTTCGTTTTATACATGCTCAGGCTTAGTAAAAGACACCAAGACACAGGTGTTCCTTTGGCAAATAGTATGAGAGTAGCGTCACTACCCTTTAAGCGAATGGTAATGTCCTCTATCCACTCGGTTATCACGCGATGTCTCACCACGTGGTGTGATATTTCTTATATGATCGCACCGGGAGGATCATCGATGGGAAATTGACGGAGGGTGTGCGCCTTTCGACTATTAATGAAACCACTCTCAATGATATTACAATTCACAAAGATATTGACACCGTCTGTTCAATTAATCTCTTCGTCGGAGATGTGGTATGCATTACCACCTTGATATATAACGCCTGACAAGAGAAGCGTTGATTATGTGTAACGTCAGAAGGATGGGGCCGACCTACGCTTGATCTTACGCCAAGTTCACATTGCCTGTACGGTTTGTATCCACATAATAATTGTAGTCTGTGCCTGAAACCTTTCTGCAACCTGTCTGTGGAATCAGTCTCGATCAGCCCATTTGTGAATCATCCTTTAAACATGAGGTAAAAATGGTGCAAAAGTGCTGTGCACCTACCTGCCGGGGTAACTATGCCGCTGAGCATGGGCGTTAGAAGGTTCATGAGTTCAAGTTTTCTAAAGAAGAAGAGTATAGGAACAGAAGGTTAGTTGTTATACCTCGTCAACATTATGTAGTAACTGAACATTCAAGGATTAGTAACTCCATTTTATTTTTGTTATAGTTTAATTCTTAGACATAACCTTAAACTAATAATCCCCATTGATTCTCTTGTTATTATTATAATGTTAATTTATGAGTTCAACAATGTCATCATTAGTTATGCAAACGTTGTCTGCTTTGGATTATTGCTTCTGAGGTGATTTTATTAAAAACGAAAAACCATTCGAACCCAGTGCAAGTTGTCCAGTTGTGATGGTCAGCTGCTTTGCATTTCTCCAGAAATGTGGGATGGAAGGTCGATAAAGATATCTCAACGCTGACTGACACGGTCTTCATAAAATTCCTCTCACGAAAAAAATATTCAAGTCAATCATTATATCGTACCGTACCAATCAACTAAGTAAGTAAAATTAAGACTGAATATTTCATAAGATTAACTGGAAATTGTACGATTCAATTGAGAATGCCTATTGCCTAACTATTACTAGAAGGAAAAGGAATTTGTGTCTAAATCAAAAACATTTTAAAATTTCCAGAGCATTAATTCATGGACATTGGATGTTTAGTGAATTAAATATTATTTACCTTAAGGAAAGTTGTTTGGGTACTTCTACCCACTGTTAATCCTGATTGAATTTGTGTAAAAGTCTAATCAAGAAATTATAGTTCGTTTACACATTTTCTTCTTTACATACTTTTAATGAAGCCAGAAGAAAACTAATATGATCTTATGACTGATCACATTGTTGTGTTGTGCGTTCAATCACATTGCTGTGCGCGTGTGTTGACGATAAAAAATAAACGAAATGCATATGAATTAATTCAAAACTATAACTGGACTAGTGTACTACTTACATAAAATGCAAAGATTAATGCTCATATTTGCAGTATCCATTGCATAGACATTCATATTGCCCGCCCCGCACATCGATACTTGCCATCGATACCGCGGCTGCGGCAGCAAAGCGGAACAATTCCGCCGGCGTAGCGCGCGCACCGAGCAGCCGCCGCCAACGCCGACACCAGCGCAGTGGACCACGGCGCTGCCTCCACCACTTGGTAATAGAGTTTGTATTCGTCACCTCCGAATAAACTCTTCATACAGTACACTTGTTCTATATCCACCTTGATCTTCCTTCCCCGGATATAACAATATTTCACTTTGATGCCTGTTTATTGATGAAGAATTCGAGATAAGCGACTTACAAAACTGAATTCCAGAGAACTGACTTTGCAGAAATTCACTATATCAATGCAAACATAAATAATTTTCAAATAGCTTGTACATCTCACATAAAAGTCATCAAGACTTGCATGAAGCCTGCTACAGCTCGTTATTCGGCTTACTTGTGAAATTTATAATGTTTACTGTTATAGCCCTCGTTCATAGAAATGCCTCCTAAAACTAAAGCTGTCAGTGAATATGTATGTCCTGTTTGTGTAAAACACGACCTGTCGATATGCTCTCCTAGTCATTCTTCCCAAAATATTATTGATATGGCTCACCTCTTGCACTTAACTCAATGAAACTTTATAAACAACCATCATATTCGACCTCATACTCACTACAAACCCTGACATGGAAGTGCAATCATCCTCAGATATTTTGGTCCCATCTGACTGTAACCACCAACCTCTCTCTTTTATCAGTAAGGTGGCTGTAGAGGGCGCATACATTCCACACTCCAAATCCTGTGACTTTAGGAAATGCAACTTCGACGCTGTTTTTGGTTGGATTCAAAGTCCGTCAATGATCCTGCCCGATAAAGCTGATGAACATTTCACAGACTTCTGCAGTAGCCTAGCGAATACAATCAAATTAAACATTCCGTCTCTTTTACAACGATCATGAAGCAGAAGACCCAGCAGACCAATGTGAGCTTTTCGCAGACCTATCTCCTCCAGTTTCAATATTTGACTTTGGTACAACATGCAACCTAACTGATGTCTTTGTTAACAGCTAAGAAAATTGAAGTCCTTATAAGGTAACGGACCAGACTTCATTCCACCGACAGTCTTAAAATACTTCAGCGCTATTCTGGCACCCCATATTACATTACTTTTTAACATGCCATTAAGAAAGGTCCATTTCATGCTTAATTTACATTGAGTTACGTGATCCCTATCTTCAAAAGTGGTGACCGTTGTGATATATCCGACTATCTCCCCATAGTGATCCGATCCAACCTGTCCTTGCCACGGTGCTTGAGAGCCTGATCCTTGATGTATTCGCATTCAACGTCAAGTCTGTCACTGTCCAGGAACAACATGGATTTGGAAGCGGAAGACCTACTGTCACTAATCTCATCCTGCTCCAACATTATATCATCTCTGATTTCTCTAGACGAAATCAAGTCAATTGTATTCTGTTGGACTTCTGTAAGGCATTCGATAGGATAAATCACAATGTTCTACTGAGCAAGCTCTGGGAATATGATATTTCCAGTCCACTACTAGAATGGCTCAAAAGCTATCTCACAAATCGTGGCATGATCGTGAGGTATTGTAATGCGTTGTCCAGGACATTTCCTGTGCTCTCCGTTATACCGCAAGGTTCCCATCTTGCCCCTATTTTATTTAATCTGTTTATGAATGACATCTCCCATGTAATCTCCAGCAAGTATCTGATGTTTGCTGATGACATAAAATTTTCCTTCAAATATCCTCTCTTCAGGACTGCATGCAGATACAATAAACTCTAACTTTGCATACTCACCTAGTGCCAACGCAACGTATCTAAATGCCAAAAAGAGTACTGTTCTTACCGACTCTAGAGGACACTAATGATTTCAAAATCCACGATGTATCTCATGTAATGTAAATTGTAGTGGATTCCGTCAGATGGAGTCTGCTTCAATTGAAGATTCACAGAACAAGATAGAAACAACTAATATCCGAAACTTGTCTCGGAAAGCAATAGAACATAGAGAGGCCAGTACGCCTAAGAAGAGCGTGGGTGACAGACAGGTGAAGAAAAGAAAATATGGAGAGGAGAAACAACATTTAGGTCAAGAGGTGGTATCAAGAATTAATACAGAAGAAGAAACAAACTTACAGAAGACCAAACATGTAAAGAAGAGGACAATGAACTTTTAGATGACAGTATAGGGGAAGGAGATGGTGGTGTACAGATACAAATGGAAAAATATATTAGAAGGAAATACTGAGATATCCTCAGAAAATATAATAAATAAAGTAAAAAATAAGATAAAACAAGAAACCCAGAAGAAAGAACCTGAATCAAAAAGCACACAGAAGCACCAAAGCACTAAAACCAATGTGAATGTTACGAAAAAGGATGGAAACAATATTCAGTATATGGTAGAGAAGATGACGTGGGGTACAGATTTTGCTGTTACTAAAGCACAACTCATCATAATAAATGCAGACACCACGAAGTATGCTTTACAATTAGCAAAAGAGTTCATTAAAAACTCAAAAGATTTACTTACAGTGATAGAAAGAGCCAGAAAAGAATATGACGATTAAGAAATGCATGCTCGAATAGTCGAGTTGGAGAAAGGTATACTTTTGGGAGAAGTTTAAGTGCTCTTTATTACAATCCGTTCAAACATCTAATAAATGGAATATTCAACAAAAATAGAAACCATTAATATTTGTGCAATTATTTCTGAAACGAAAAAGGAAATGCTAAGGGACCATATTAAGGCTAATGAATCGGAAATAATAATTCTTCAAGAAGTAGTTATTGAGAATTTTAATTTCATCCCCGGTTTTAGAATAATATGCAATATTGGGGAAACGGAAAGAGGCACGGCCATCCTCTTCAAACAAGGGTATGAGGTCAGTAAAGTAGTTGTGCTGCCGTCAGAGAGGGAGATAAAGTGCGATATTAATGGAACTACGCTTGTTAATATATATGAGCCGTCAGGAAACAATAATAGAGAAGCGCGAAATGTTTTTTTTTCTAACGATCTTGCTTATTTAATAATAAATAGTAAAGAACATCTCATTATAGCAGGGGATTTTAACTGTGTTGGGTCGGATCAGGACTGTGAAGGGAAACCAACATCCTGCAAAATGTTAAACTCTGCAGCTAAAAAACTGCATTTAAAAGATTTATGGGAAGAAAAAAGAAAAGACAGACTATTTACGAGAAGATCTAGCGAATCTAGAATTGATAGATTCTACGCATCAAAAGAGTTGATTGATAAAATATCATATATAGATATTGCTCTCGCTCGCTTTTCTGATCATCACGCCGTCGTTATGAAAATTGTTCTTCCATCACGACCGATGGCAAGAGATAAATGTTTCACTCCTTAATGACAATGATTTTAGAGATGCATTTATTTAAAAATGGAAACAACTTCTGACAAAGAAATATAATTATGTTGATGTAGCGGAATGGTGAGAACAATGTGTAATAGTGAATGATACGAATTTTTCTAAAAAAAATTCAGGACTGAAAAAACGGGAAGAAGATCGAAAGTTAAATTTATATTTCCTTTGTCTGAGCGAAATAAGTAGGAAGACGTGCCAAAAATACATAAAAATATTAGAAAAAAGTAGTTTTTGTACATTAGTACTTTATTCTAAATATATTACGTAAGTGTTCCTATTTTCTTTCTTATAATAAAATTTTCTGAAGTGACCCGTTTCTAGGTATTTGATTTAACAATGTTTGCAAACATAATCTGAGATGATATCTTAGTTACTTCACTAGATATGGTGAAAACAAAAGTGTAAAAACTTAAATTTCACCCTCCTTAAATTAGAAATTTTTAAAAATCTTTTCTTAACCGATGCCTAAAAATTTTAAATGCCTAAAAATCACCTAGAAAATTAATATGTTTCTTTACAACAAACATTTTAACTTCACTTTCCCCCAGAAACCGTAAGGTATTATATGTTTGTTATGAATTTTACAATATTTATTCTGATCGAATAGATCTCAGCACTTTACTCTTTAAAATTGGTAGGTGACCATCTTACTATGAGATGGTAGTAATCTACTTAAAATCTTGTTTTCATGTTTTCCTTATTACATATTTTATCACATAATATGCAGCATATATTGTAAATCATTCTTGTGTTAATTAGTGTACTCTCCTCTCTCGTATTATCACGGATCTCTCGGGGACATATGTGGCATATTTCTAAAGAACATTGTCTAGAGTTACATTTCCTTCGCGACAAATACATATTGATGTTGCTCTTTTCGTTATTCTATGTAGATGGTACGCACTCGTAGAAGTCTATAGGCACTTGCAATAGGAATTAAATCCCCGATAAAGTAAGAAGACGGCTGAATGAAGAAACACGAGGAGCTCCTCTTTCAACGCGCGGCGCCGACTTGTGCCGACCCTGCCTCGCAGACCGATCACCTTCCGCCCGCCACACACCACTCGATCACACCAGCAGACTGACTCCCTGCCTACTAGTAGCGTTGGCACCTAAATTCGCCTGAACCTAATTTTCGTTTTACGACGGTATTATTTGACCAATAAATATTCCTATACAAGTTTTGCGTTAATTTTTATATCCGTATGGGTGCCATAAGCGAACTTTTTCAAAAAAAATTTAATTTAAAATGTGGCAAGCTGTGAAGAAAAAGAATTAATTACCAATTGTTTCAAATTTTGCACATTTAATAAGGACAAATTCGTTCTTATTGGAAACAATGAATTGAGCCCCATAGGTGGTGCCATCTACTGATTTTGATTTATACTAGACTAATGGGATATTTAACCTTAAGTACATTAAACGAAATTATTACACCTGTTTTAGAGTTTACGTCAAACTTTATTGTAAGTAGCCTTCAGTCTCTAAATAAAAACTCACTTGTGGAGGCCGTGATCACAGTTGCTTTTGATATGATGTTTTGCGAGTACACAGCGCACAGTCCAGAACAGCAGTGCAGGGCAAGGACTCATGAACTTCTCGGATCACGTCATGGAGAGAAAGCGTTGTCGGCTCGGTGTTCGTGACACCGCGACAGTACGTGAGTCACCGTAAGTACCGGTTCGATGCCAATGGCGGGTGCAATAACTGTTCGGAGACCCACAGGGGTACTACTACATACCACGAACTATGCCCATCAGGTACGGGCGCAGCTGCTAACATGTGCACGACCTAACGCCGCGCCACCGCACGGTCTTTGAAAACTTCCCAAATAGCCTGCCGAACAGTTTAGAACTCACATCCACATCTTTCCTCGTCACATCACGAGTAGTCGCTATCCGCAACCGCTCCAATCCCCCAACCCAACGAACACCTCCTTTATACATCTCCCGTACTACTTTTTCCATTGCTCTCGAAATCCATCCGCCGTGACGTGCGTATAGATGATATTGTAGCTAGCACGCGACGTGCACAGCTTGCAGCTATGACACCGTAAAAAAATTTCATTGCAATACATGCAAAACGCTTTATTGGATACCCGATTATTAGTAACTGTGAGATTATAATGTATTCTATCAATAAAAACTTTCTTATTTTGCGGTAAAATTTTCAATAATTTATTTCCCCAATTTAACATTTTAAACGGTTATTTTCGAAAAGTTTTTGTAGAAATAACACTTTCGACGCGTGGTGTTATATGGAGTAGGTTTCAGTACCGTTTTATAAACAGGTTGCTATTTATATACATTGGGGTGGGGAAGGGGGAGGGGGCAAGAGGGGTGGTCTTAAAACACAGGGAGGGTGAGAGGGATAGAGGTGTGGCGGGGAGGTTTCGAAATACATCGAGGGTAAAGGTGGTAAAGGAGGAGGAGGAGAAGACTATGTTGATCAAGCGGGGAGGGAAAGGAGGAGAGTGCATGGCACGGCGCCATCATGCAGGGCAGTCAACTCTCCCACCCATGCTATACAATGGTAGTATACTGACCCCTTCTTGGTATCAATCACATGTTTCAAAACCTAGCGCATATACAAGTTTAATTTTTTTCGTATTCTAATAAACTTTTTTATAGGGAAATGTCCCTATCCTGGTGGTGAGAACGAGAGGAGGAGGAGAGAGGGAAAAATAAAAGTCACAGTTTTTTTTTCAGAAATAACATGGTATATAATATACATCATTGTTGTGCAATAATGATTACACAAAATGTAATGAATATAAATTATATGTACGGTCTGGAATTATAAAAGGGCCCACAAAAATATTCAAAGTCCCGCGCTCTTAGCAGTTTGGATTTGTTAGGTTTGCAACGGGGAAAAGGCTTCGTTCGACCAATCGTAGGTAAACTTGAAACTGCTTCCAAATTTGGCAGTCCAATAGAAGACTAGCACTGGTGAATATACCAATATTAAATCGTAACGAGATAAAATGTTCTATTATGGCGCTATTAAAGAAATATTTTGTAAATTTTTATTATTCACGTCTTGGACTTCCATAACAAAAATCTTCTTTAAGTTCTTAACTTCAATAAACTTTATTATCTATATTCAAATGACATCTCAAGTTTTGTTGTCTCACGATGCCGTCCTAGGGAATATAAAACAAATTAAACTTCTCCGTAAAAATATTTGCTTGTTACTGTAAAATCGATATTGTTTAATGTCATATTTGAATACCTTCGCAAAATATCGTACGAATTTCGTGAGATACGCATTCAGGAATTTCTTATTAATACTCTTATAACCTCTGAATTCTATTCAGTGGCGCAAAGAATTTAAGGTCATTGGCATCAATTATTGTGTTCTTTATTGTAATTTCAAATTACATGCAACTCTTTTATCCTATTTTTAGAGGTCAATCGGAAATCAAGCATTATAGAAAGGAATTTGATACAAAATGAATGAATAATACCTAAATGTTAATTCTAATGTTATCTTCAATAATTTTAAACCAATAAATAAATTACGTCTGTAAGAAATGTATTGATGCAAGATACAACGCTTAGCTGTAATCCTGCAACATATAAAACAATATGCTCAGAGAGTAACATTACAAAAAAAGTTTATTTTTAGTTCTCAGAAAATATAACAAAAGAAACATATCACTTTTATTTAGATTTCAAAATACAATTGAGTTGTATTCATGCACATTATCTAAGATTATCATACAATAAAACATCACAATTAATATAGCATTTTATTAATTATCTTATATTGTCCCAGATATCAATTTTATTATTTTTTCCACTTTCTTTCGTTACTATCAACCTGCCATGGAATTCATTGATTTCAATAGCAGAAGGCAAACGAGGCAATTCAAAAGCATTATTTATATAACTTTTTAAGAATCAACATGATTGTTCATATTTGTAATGCTAAATTAGAGCCCTTAAAAGGGCAGTTTTGACAACTTAATAACGAGGGCAATACCCGTCACAGTCTATCACGTCTTCAACCGTCTAGGGATTGAATTAACTAAGGTGGACAAATAAGTCGTGCTGTTAGCAATTTCCTTCCACGCTTCACATGCAACAACCTAGAGCGCATCAGTGGTTATGGGAGGTGGATTAGGCCAATTTTCGGCCATCACATGCTTCGTCTCCGCCTGCACGTTTTCTATTGTGTTGAGGTCAGGGGCATGCGGAGGCCAATGGAGAATTTCTCCTTCCTCCAGCTCTGCAATCCATTCCTCTTCCAAACAAGATGTGTGGACAGATGTATTATCATGCTGAAAAAATATTTCTTCAGCAGGATACAATTGCTGCACCGAAGGGATCATAATATCTCGCAAGATATGGAGAAACTGATGACAGTCAAGATGACCTTGTATTCTGTGAAGAACGCCTACACTGCGAGAACTTATCCAGCTCCAACACGCCACAAATACGCGTCCAGATCGTACACTCTGTCTCACATATTCAGGACAATGGCGAGTTCCATGAGGTTGATATACGCGCACAGATCCGTCATTTGCAGAGGAAAAAACCCTCTTGTCTGAGAAAATCACGTTTCCCAATTACGATTAATGCTTTCCTCGGCAAATGCTAACTTACACACACTACGTTCCTCGGAAAGCGCCTCCTTTGTCGATTCTCGTTAGCCTCGTTCATCAAAACGGCGTCCTGGGCTCCGGTAGACAGTCGCCAAAATCCAGGGCCAGCACGCCTTCCAACCTCTGTTTCGCGATAAACTGCCAAACCCACTTGCAAGCAGTTCTTCCACTTATTCCATATTGCCTTCCAGCTGCCAAGGCACTGAAATTGGCACTTTCCACCAACGCAGTCGCCTTTTCCGTAACGGAGCGCTCGTGATGAGACATGGCAGTAGAATACTTCACTTTGCTAAGCTCGTGCATGACAAGTTCCCCCTCCACAGAGAAACACGAGGTCGTCTGATCAGATAAGATAAATTATTGCAAACATTTCTACTTACAGTCGTAGATGAAATAAATAATTTCAACAAATAACCATACAAAGAAAATTTGCAGAATTTTGTATGTATTTCAATGGATTGATGAAATTTTGTTTCAAAAGAATATTTTTATAAAAAAAATATAATAATTTCCGAATGTAAAATGAACTAATTTGAAGAGTATTTGCCCTCCCAACTGAATGGGAGACGTGACTCAGAAGAACGAAACCCTACCACGAATGTTACGATCTATAAGCCACTGGTTCAATCCCAGGTGATATACGAGAAAAGATTTTTGAAAGCGAAATCAATCATAAATCAGCTGAAAAAGTCCGTATTAGAGGTGAAATAAACGATATCTTCATGAAAGCTCTCACGATGCTGAGAAAAACTAAAGGTGTTCTTGGGCAACGTCGCATAACGCGTCATCGCACAAACTTTGTTAGCATCTAAGGAGAGAACAAGCTTTCGCAGTTCATTTCCGTATTATCTGATATATTCGAACGTCTAAGCCTTAGTTTCAACGTGTTGAAAAAATCGAAACATACAATGTTAAGAAAATCGGAATTGGGCACCGTTTTATAAGATCTTTATTATTTTAATATAACCTAGCTTCCTCAAGTATTTAGTTTGTTTTATACAATAGTCTCACGTAACTGTACTTTATTCACACTTTGTAATGTGGTTCTTCCAATTCCCACTTTAGAAACACATATTTGATATTGCTTATTTTGCAATAGAGACATATTAGTCGCCATGTGTGCCTTTGAATGAAACCTACAAGGACAACCAACACTATCATTTACTAATATCAAACTAATTATAATTTAAAAAGTGTTTTAACTCTCTGACCGAAAATCAATAAGGTATATGGTTTAGAGTGAGATATAATATTGAGTGTTGAAACATAATATTTCTAAACGAATATAAATGACTGATAGTAAATTTGTCATTGCGATCTCTCTCCATAATTATGTTTGTCTTCTCTATCGATGCATTCTAAAGTGGTGTTATTTCAGTTTATAGAATATGAAATCCTACTGAAGTAAATAAAAGTTTCACCTACGGTGACCAGCACAAATACTGAAATTGAAACAAAAGTAATGTATTTTTAAATTTTGTTTGCTGAGATGAAAACTACATTATTGACTTTGAGAATATGGTTTTATAATGCATCTAAATATTGTGTTTGAATTAATACCTCTTATGGATATATCAGTGCTTTCCAATTTGTGAGTGTTTTGATATCCGTTTTTCTTCAAACTTGTTCGTTCGTAATGTAATATTTTTGATACATACCTTGCTATTAAGCAATAAGTGCAAATAATATAAAATCTTCGAAAAACACTTGGATCTACAACGCACAACACATCATAATTGATGCCAATTTGCTTTTCTTTCTTTATGCCATGGGCACCTTTGGGACCTACAAGGAGACAGTTTGACTTGACTAAAGAGAATTCTCAAGATATAAGCTTAAACCTAAATATTACTTAAAGTATGGTTCGACTAGCAAATTAATGTGATTGAAGTCTTACAATGTTTTCCAGATTGTATCGTGGAACAATAGCGATTTTTCTGCATTATTTACCATTCAGTTTCACAATACTATAATTTTTAATATATGCTATTCCATGGCATGTCGCATTGAGACCACATAATTGCGAATTGATTGAATTTCAAGGAGAAATTAAGTTTTTTGTCTTCGTAAGTATTACTTGCTATAAATACTTTGAAATGTGAATGACTAAAGAAGATTCCACTAATAATGATAAAATTCAATATTTATCTCAGTGAGTTTTATTACCAATCTCTTCGTTGTTTCTGCTCTGCCATTAGACCACCAAAGATAAAATCTTCTTTAATTCTACGTTCTATTTGTTAAACAAAAGTGACGTGTCATTCGCGTCTCCGAGGTCTGTTCGGGATGAACACTTCTGCGATCTAAATTTGTATTTTAAAAGGCAGCAAAAAGTATAACGCCATTTAAATACTCCGCATAAGTCACATAAATATTCCAATAAAAAACCTTATTCGTATAATTTTATATATTTGTTCAAAACCTTCTGAAAATGTGAAATTCTCTATTGTATTGATGGTAAAAATTAATGTTAATTAGAGATTTCTAGATTTAAAATAACAAGTTCTTAAATATGACCCTGAATGTGGAATGCTGATACCAATTAGTTTTAATAACTTCATATTTAATTTTGTATGTATCTTGTTAACTGCGACGCTGCTATTTTAATTTACTGTAAATATTATGCTTAATGTCTAATTAATACGTTTATCTTCACAAATATAAATATCCATGTTGGTTCGTAAAAAGTTGTATACTCGTAAAGAATGCATCTAAATTACCATTTTCGTCCCCTGCTATTGAAGTCAATGAATAATACTGAATATCGATGCCAACATTTTAAATGAAGTATGAGTTTTTATTATTATTACTATTATTATTATCTGTGTATCAAATGAATTCTGTGATTGTGAAGAATAGAAGTGGTACTCTTTTGAAATTAATGTGAATGAATTATAATTAATTTCCCTGAATGTATATAAGTGTACAGGAAGGAAAACAAGAAAGAAAGAATGGAAGAAAGGAAATAGAAAGAAGAAAGGAAGGAAAGAAGGAGAGAAGATAGAAAGGAAGGAAGGTTAGAAGAAAGGAAAGAGAGGAGGAAACAAGAAGGAAAGAAGGAAGAAAGGAAGAAAAGAAGGAAATAAGGAAGATTAGAAGAAAGGAAAGAAACAGAATAATCATGTAAGGTAAAGGAAAGAAGGAAATCAGAGAAAATGATTAAATTGATATATGAGAGAATGAAAGATACTCAATTAAATGCAATATTAATTTTTTCTGTACTATTTTCTGAAATATTTTTCTTGTATTGGTAAATTACTTAACTTTCCCATAATTGAAATGCGATGTTTTATTGTGTCAATTTGTGTGAAAAAAATCAATTTCATTTGAATATCTTAATAAAAGTGATTTGTGTTTTTGTTATATTTATTGAAATCTAAACGAAGTTTTTAGTAAGTTTTCTGAGCATGTTGTTTTGTGTTGTACTATTACAGTCAAAGGTTATATCTGGGATCAATATATTTCTAGTAGATGTATTTTATTTATTATTAATTAATATCACAAGAATTAATTTTTAGTGTTATTCGTTCTTATTTTATACAATTGAATTCCGATTGACATAAAAGAATTGCAAATTGTGTGAAATTACAATAGACAATACACATCCCTTCATGCCAATGAGCTTTGAGTTCTTTACGCCACTGTATAAAGTTCAAATTATAGGAGTATTTATATGTAATTCCTGATTCGAATTTTAAAAAATCCATACGATAACTTGCGATGATATCCAAATTCGATGATAAAAACAATGTTTTTTTACTGTAAGAAACAAATGTTTTTACGGAGAAGTTTAATTTGTTTTTATTCCCTAGGACGGCGTTGTGAGACAGCAACTTGAGATGTCATTTTAATACAGAGAATAATAAAGTTTATTGAAGTTAAGAACATAAAGAATAATTTTTTGTAATGGAAGTCCAAGAAGGATATAATAAAAAGTCACGAAATATTTCTTTAATAGCGGCGTAATACAACATTTTCTGTGGTTACGATTTAATAGGGGTATATTCATCAGTCCTAGTCTTCTATTGGTCTGCCAAATATGGAAGCAGTTTCAAGTTTGCCTACGATTGGTCGAACGAAAGTGAGGAACTTCTCCCCCGTCGCAGAGACGTGGCGTTGCAAACCTAACGGCTCCAAATCTCCAAGAGCACGGCGCTTACAATATATCGTTGGCCCTTTTATAATTCCAGGAGTATACATTAATTCGTAAATTATAAATTATTGCTGTGATTTTGTATTTAGTATAAAAATATAATTTATTCAATTATGCTGAAAGAGAAAAATATTTACGTTTATGATTAGTAGTTTTTTCTTTAAACACGTTTATATTTTTAAAAAGAAAAGTGTGACGTACCGACTCGCAGGAAAGATGTGGTACAACATCTTTTTGCAAGCCTCTATTGCCATCTCATTGAATATACATTGCACCAACTCATCCCACACCATATCCGTGAGGAGAGTGAAAGCGGTGCGGCTGTGGGGACAAGTGAAAATATAATTTACCCATCTTTTCAAACGCCCCTCGCAAAAGAATTGTTTGCAATCGATGGTGTTGGGAACCATGACCCATCATGCTTTCCAGGTATATGGTACACTAAATACATTGGAGATATGTTCGTCATCCATATTCGTCTTCTCTGTTTCGTCATGGTCAAGACTGTCTTGTAGTTCGGAGGAAGACGTTCAGGTGGGTGGTTGATTGTCGAAATGACTTGTTGCAAGACGTCAATTCGCTCACACTTGGCACTCATTTGTTTTCATCATCATGATGGTGACCGAGTGTCTTGAAGACTGCTAACAGACTCACATCAGCATCGATGGCAATATCTGTGATGTCACGCCTTTATGATACAGTACATCGAGCATGTCAACAACAATGTCTAAGATGATCCCTTTTTGCACCTAAATGACCTCTCACGTCTCACTCTCTTCTGTCACGTACGAAATGTGAAAGTTCCCCCATGGTAGATTGGTAAACGTTTTGGACCAACAGCGTTTATTTTCATTGCAAGGGAGAGCGCGCGCTTCTGTTACTCGATCAAGTCGAGTATACGTTGCTTGCAAAGGATGCAATGCTGAATGTCCACATGCTCCACATCGAGCAACAAACAACCTTTGTAAACGTCGAATCGATACCATTCCACTAAAACTCGTTTAATACCCTTCGCTCTACATGAGATGTGCTGTGACATTGTGTGTATGGCGCACATTTTAGTAGAAGTCATATGAACTCAATCAAAATATCACCACCACATTCATCTTTAGAGTCCCAACACCGTTTTGTCTCGGAGAATATCAAAGCGATTATCCTGTACGAACGTGGTGGTATCGTAGAAGAATGGACATCGTTTCATGAGGTCATCGATATAACGTTTTAACAAGAAAGAATCCGAGTTTAAATAGAAGAGTTTGATATCCGGTAGCTGTTATTTGAGAAAATTTCAATAAAAATCATACATATGCAATTTTCAGAGCTCTAATGTGTGGTTTTGTTGACGGTCTTTTCGATAGCTCGATAGTCATGAGATCATATGCGATGAGACAACTCCTCAGAAACGCAGGATCAACAATGAGTGCCTCGTAGCGTCCCTCACACTACTTCGCGAGGTAGATGCGACGATATTTTCTCACATTTTCACAGCCCTTTCCGTAAATACTACTGACCATCAATTAATAAAAGTTGGTTTCGAACGTGGATGTCGCATTTCTTTCTTAACTCCGAATTCAGATTGAGGTAGCGGAGAAGCCATCGACTTTGTAGGAAAAGTATGCGATGTACGCGAACGAATCTGTAGCCGAAGTCTAACACCTGCCGCCCGTTGCAAATGTGTATGACGTAACAACGCTTGAGAAGAATCGGGGTGATAAGTTTCTGTTGACGACAGCCTTCATGCGGAGGCATCTGCAGCTCCGGACACAACGGCACATCGCTGAGACAGTCTTGTATTGTCTCGGGAATTTCCAGATCAACCTCTGGCATATATCCGCTATGCTCATCC
This sequence comes from Laupala kohalensis, assembly GCA_002313205.1. Taxonomy (NCBI): domain Eukaryota; kingdom Metazoa; phylum Arthropoda; class Insecta; order Orthoptera; family Trigonidiidae; genus Laupala; species Laupala kohalensis. The sequence continues at coordinate 175,876 of NNCF01126667.1, read as the reverse complement.
TCCGCCGCGCGAGGTCTGGCATTGAAGGTGTGAATGTCGGAGACCCATTGAAAGTCACCGCAAGGGATAGGTTGAGACATGGTGTGTCCGTAGAGGTCGTCAAAATCTATGTATTAAACATAACGTGGATTGTAGGCCAATAAAGGGGTTGTTGGGGCGAGCATGACGACTGCGGTACTCCACAAGTCCCCACCAAATACCCTCTTCGAAGAAGAACATCATGTCAATGCCAGTGACTGACCCCTTGTCACCTTCAATATGACGTCCCCTGAGAAAGATGGCGCAATGAGATAATGGGTCGGATCAAGTTTGTGTACGTTCGTGCACACGTTAGAGAACGATTCGAAAACATCTGTGTTTAAATAATAAAATAAATAATAAATTTATTGTCAAAAAACAGTACAAACTGCGTATGATCACGTGGAGTACAATAAACTAATTTACTCTCCGGAAGCAAGCAAGGGACCATCCCATCAATTCCGATCAAGGGCTCTAAGGCAGAGGCGGATTCCAAAATTTCAGCAAAAGTTTCTAGATAAGATAAAAACATAGCTGCGAGTTATAATACATATATAATATCAATATGTTTGTAATTTAACGCAAATATGTTTGAAAATTTACATGTACAAGTTATTATCGAACTATAGATTATTCTGAGTATAGTTCACGATTTATTGTTACAATAAACACGCCCCTAGGCAAAGCCTAGAGAACCTGTATAAGAAATCCGCCTCTACCCGAAGGAAAAACGGAGAAACATCAATTTTCAGATTTAAATTCACATAGGATGCGAATACCGAACGCGTGTCATATTCGTTGTGCATGTGCTCAATCCTCGTCTGAAATATGTGCGCCTGAGAGGCCACTTAAAAAAGGTTTCATTGGAAGGCAACTATGTCGCCTGAAGTCGCAATTCCGCATTGACGTAGTCGTAGGAAAGACTCAATTTCTGAAAATTATTGAATACTTCTGAAAATTCTTAAGGGTAACGAAACATTCAGAGAGGATGTGGTACAGTAATATTGAGAATTATTTCAGTTCATACAAAGTACTAAAAGCCATAATATCGAAATGATGAATAAATAATAATTTTCTTTAAATTTTGGAAAATAATAATTGGAATAAATAAGAAACAAAAAGACAAGAAATAAATGCTGAACGGTAATTAAACCTCAATACAAGTTATATGAAAGACCTAAGTAGTAGAGTACACGTGAGAAAAAAATCTTCGTTAAATAACTATAGGGGGGAAATAAGACGGAAAGAGAGAAAAAATAAAACAAAGAAATTTAACAAGGATTTGGTGAGTAACAAAGTAGTTTACTTCTGTAAGCGTTGAAATGTTACAGATTAATAGATAAAAAGGATTCGAAAATGAATTATAGAAATAAAGACTAGAAGTACAGTGAAAATTAAAAATTAAGAAGAAAATACAATGAAGAAGAAAAATACAAACCAGAAAATTGAAATTTCTCTGGGTTTTTGTAGAAGAGTACAACTAAGCGCACGGCTAGTTAAGTTTTGAGAGCTCAGCCATAGTCTGGATTCGGTGGCGCGTCGTTCCTTTCTTTACTACAGTTATGCCATCCTCAGTCCATATATACGAGGTTCCATATCGTGCAATGGCAGTCTGAAGAACCTCCAGGCTACATCTCGTAAGATCCTCCCGAATCGTAATACCAGTCCCTTTTAGCTGACGTTTTGCGCGAAACCCTTCTCGTCGTTACCTGTAAGGCACAAATTTTTCGATTATCTGGTGAATTTTTCCATGGATCTTCGTGCCAACTCTGTGACATCTGTCTGTCACATAAATCAAGAGATACACTTATCTGCTTAGCGACATTCATAGCCAAGATATCCGTGTCCTCCCTCTCCTTGGGAGGCATTATTACTTATTTTACTCAGAAAAGCGAAAACGAAAGAAAGAAAGAAAGGCTGGTTTAACAATAGGGGGATCAAGTGAACACAACAATATGAACGCACTAAATAAACTGCTAAAGACAATTTAAAATAAAGAACAATATAACTGACAAAAACAGTATTTACTGAAAAATGTGTACTTATCTTATTACTTATAGTAGATAACAGTTTGCCCGTGGACTACCTTCTAAAGGAAACACCTGCAAAACCGGGAGCGCTCGGAGGAAGATGCTCACGCGACGACGGTCATGAAACGACTACGCCGACAAGAACAAGAAAGGGTTTAATGCGCCGGCAGTTAGAATTTGTAACAGGACATGGAGGGTATGCTGTGTATTTGTGTTGCTTTGGAAAATATGTAGTAGCCGAATGTGTTTGTGCTGGGGAAGAGGAAACTTCACCGCATACATGGGACTGCCCATTGTATGCGGTGGAGAAAGCGGGATACATACTAGAAAACCAAAAATTGTTCATGCTTAAAATAGTAAATGGATATACATAAATACTGAGAAGTAATATAAGTTTTTCGAAGAATAAGTGAGTAAAATAGAAGGGTTACGAGATCTATATCACAGCAGATAGCAGACAGCAAACGACTCCATGCGAAAAGGGCAACGTCTCTACGACGGTGAAGGTGCGCAGCCTACATGGTACCATGCAAAGCTTTTGTCATACATACAAGAAGACCGAAGATGTCGCACCAAATGAAAAAAGTTTTTTTTGTGAAAGCAAAAAATTAAAAAGAAAAAATTGAAATACGCAGACAAAATTTCACAGAATGCTAGTACAGGAAAGCCAGTGTCGGAGGAGGAATTACTCTACTCATCCTTTCTCCTTCTTTTTTTGAAATTTCTGAGAATAAATAAACAATAAAACTTTTTTCTTTTCAATACAAGATGAATGGATTAAATATTCCACGTGAACAAATATAGATAATAATAATAATAATAACCAGTGTGGGTTTGTCAGATCCTCTATCGGGCGCGGCCCCCTGTGAATGGGGGATGCTCGCTCGTTTGAGAGGGTAGTGCGGAAATAAAATACCTACCGTGGAACAAACTCTGACACCAGTTCTTATGGGTCAACCTCCCTGAGAGCTGTGAATAATTGGGTTCCTGACAATAAAGGAAGAGCCTCGGACGAGCGTTGTCATGGTCAAGGGCAACGTGGAAATAGACAGCTTGACCAATGGACGTCTGATCCTGCTATGAATACGGACACGGAATTAACCCCTGCCTCTTGTGCTTTGCCTCTATCTGGGGCAACCACCAAAGCAGGGAAACCTCGGCAACGCCTCGCATGGACGGAAGAAATGAATACCAACGTGATGCGCTCCTACTTCAAAGCTACATCACTAGATACTATGACAATAGGTTACAGAGAGAAATTTCTTGAGCTGTTCCTACAAATTTATCCAGAGCTAAGCGGTCTGGTCAGTGCTCAGCGGCTAGCGGATCAGAGGAGAGTAATTTATGTTAACAAAAGTATGACAGGAATGCAAATTGGCAAAATTAAAGATGAAGTAGCCAGTGAGCTGGCTGATTGTAGGGCGCAAATAAGAGCAACTGAAGTAAATGTATCCTCATCCCCTTCAGGGAGCACATTTAACAGCCAACCGATGGACGGTGGGCCCGGTAAACCCTTCAAGTGCCCAAGGAAGCCTTACAGGCATCCAGAACAAAAGGCAGAAGGAAATGAACAGGACCCTATGATAGCGCATCTAAGTGATGCATTAGATACAGCCATAGCGGAATACGGGCATATGGAGCCCACATACAGATCTTATGTACCAAGGCAGAGTAACTCCAAGAAGTTAGCTAAGACCACAGGAATAACGAATGAGAAGATTCTCCCTACCTATATCAATCAGGCTAATGATTTTACTGACCTTCACAGCTTAAAATACTGCTCTGCAGTGACAATTGTCCGACATATAGGTGGAAAAATAGCTGATAAATCGCAGAGAAATTGGAGGCCTAGAACTTCACCCGCTTGGGAACTCCGCTTAGAGAGGGCGATTGCTTCGTTCAGAGCTGATATAGGAAGGCTGCATCAGTATGTTGCTGGTAGAAGATCTAGAGGGCTTGGACGACACTTGGACGGGATAAAAAAGGAAAGAACAAAGCATCCAGATAGAGATCCCGAGAATAAATCATAGGAGGAAATCCTCTACATGCTGAAGCAAAACCTTTCTGCCAAGTCAAGGCGGTTTAGGAGATATCGGGAGTCATATCAAAGGAGAACGCAAAATAACTTATTTCGCTCGAGCCAGAAAAATTACTACAGGGACCTTAGAACAGCCCGAAATGAACAGCTTGCCAACCAATCCTCTGCCCCGGAAAAGGAGAGTATGGAGAAGTTTTGGGGAGGCATATGGTCGAACCTAGTGGAACACAATGGGGAAGCTTTGTGGATCAAGAAAGAGACTACACGACTGCTACAGGTGCCTGAAATGTCGTAAGTGACAATTACTAAGGAAGTGATCACAAAAGCTGTAAAGAAAACGCTCAATTAGAAAGCTACTGGCCCAAACTACATCCACAACTTTTGACTTAAGAAACTCACCTGTACCCACGAGAAAATGGCATTCTTCTTTAATATGTTCCTCGAAAACCCCGATAATGTACCGATCTTTCTCACACAGGGGGTTACATACGTGCTGCCTAAGGGAGGTCAAACTGATAACCTTGCTAATTACCGGCCTATCACCTGCCTATGTACAATGTATAAAGTGTTGACCTCTTGTTTGACTACAGCGATGTACGACCATTTGGCTGAGTATGATGTGCTGGCAGAGGAACAAAATGGATGCATCAAGGGGTCGCAAGGTTGTAAGGAACAGCTGATAATTGACTCGGTGGTATTAGAACAAGCAATTATCAAGGGCTGAAATATACATACAGCCTTCATCGATTACAAGAAGGTTTTTGATTCAGTGCCTCAAAACAGGCCGGATATTATTCTGATTGACCGCTCCTCATCTACCACATATCTTATAGACGTGGCCATTCTGAGCTCCCACAACCTGCAGACATCCTGGAACGAAAAAAAGCTATATAGCTCTTGCGGAGGAAATAAAAACAATGTGGCGTCAAAGAGACGTTTATATAGTACCGATCGTCATCTCGGCAACTGGTCTAATCCCTAAGAGGCTCAAAAGCAGCCTGGAGAAGATAGGTCTATCACCTTTCCTGTACATCAAGTTGCAAAAATCAGTCATCCTTAGTACCTGTAGCCTGACCAGAGCATTTCTTTTGTTACAATAGTGTTGGAGTTGACTTGTCTTTTGGGACCGTCCACTCAAAGAAACCCAGCAAATGTTGCTGTGCATTACTGTGCTTGTTTCTTCAGAAATTATAGTGATGTTGGTAAATTAATGTGTTTTTGTCACTCGTGAATCAATAGTAATATTTTATATGCTTCCAGACAATATACACCCAAAGAATCGAACTCTGTTGTGAGGAACGAGAAGAGGTACGAGAAGAAGAAGGGAAAGATGAAGAAGGAGAAGAAGAAGGAGAAATTGTGGACAGGATGTCATATAACGAGATGGTCCACACTTCAAGAAATGAAGAAACCCCTCAGGTCCATGAAAAACGACATCGACAAAGGACGCTTCTTCTCAACTCAAATCAGTCTTGACAAGACAGCTTCAGTAAGTTGTCCTGTTTTTTAAATAAAAATACATGATGTGTGGTTGCTTTATCTCAATTTTGTTTAGTTTTGAAATCGTTATTTGATGCGAATATACAAATCACTGACTGAGGAAATGAATAAAATTTTTCAAAAGAAACAAAAAACTGACAAAGCGTCTGCTGATACTGCTGCTTCTTCTAGTATAAGCTCCTTCAAGCAACGCATCCAAAAATGCAATGATTTACCACTATATACATTAAGACAAATACCAACGGTCGAACTTTCACACTAGTATCAGCGTGATTGCAAAAACGGAACATACATTCTTGCGTATACATTACGTTTAAATTCTTCATTCCTTACATCTAAATATATGAAAGAAAGAAATAAAACAAATATCATACATAAAGAGTTTGTAACTTTTGTTTGTTCACATTTTTCTTGTCTTCTTGTTTTTAGATACTTGTCACAACTAGAGACTCAAAAGGATGTCGACTCTTTCATCGCAACGAAGCCCACAGCATCACTGCCTCTGCTTTTCAAGTTAATCCTTAGTTCTATTCGACACGGAGATACAGCTATAGACTGGTGGGTAAAGGATCAGACAAATTGCTGCGAATAAAGTATAGAGTTACAAGAATTATTTTCGTTTATACTATAGTGAAATATGAACTAAATGGTTTAATACTGTAATTAAACGTTAAGTTTGTAATGACATCTACATTAATTATTATTATTTCATTGTTGCAGGAGTTCAGGAAACCTAACACTACTTGGAAGTGACCAGGAACCAGGTACTATGCACAAATTCATCATAAATTAGGTTTATTACTATAGAGTTGTAATGCATAATTGCACAAGACATAAGAAAAACAAGATACATTAAATTAAAATTGACACTTCAAAGTCCTAACTATCATTACACATAATCGAAAACTAACAAAATATTTACCCACAAAACTCTAATTATTGTAAGAAATCAATCATTATCCTATTTTTATTCTTTTTAAATAAATCCAATTGATAAATCATTGTCAATGTCATTTAATTCCCTTCCAAAATAACTATAATTCGATATATAAAACTTACATTGAGCGTACCGCTTCATTAAATGTTCAAAAGTTCATTCATATGGCCTTTAATGAGCATTCTTGCCAATGAGGTGATATTGTTAATTTTATACTCACGACCGAGAACGTTGAGGAAGACATGTCATCGCATTTCCATTTCCATTTTTGATCTACGGGGCGTGATGCTGTACGCAATAAATATGAGAGGAAATGTGGTAGATTGAGACAACGGTTTTTATCACATGATGAGGTTCAAGCTATCAGGTCTGCTCTTCACCGGACCACCATCAATAAATACATAATAATCTATGTTCATAAATAATAATACATACAAACATAAATACATAATACCCACTTATATAAATACATACATCTATACTAATAAAAGTTAATTATTTGGAATGTCTGTTCCATGAAATTTGGAGAATATGATCAATGAAATTATTTGAAATCTCAAAAGAAAATTACTAAGGATTATTGCAATTTAATGCAAAATATTGTTAATATTGATGTATTACAAGAGCAGAAAGACAATTAAAATTGACTACTAATCAGTAGCTGTGAATCTTCACTCGCTTTACTGTTGTGATTTTCGCTCCATCAGTCTCCTCCCCATCCTAGGAAAAATCTTCGTACGGCTGATTCCCTCCCGACTGTTATACATTCTGGAAAGAAATGATGTCCTACTCTTTTAATTCGGTTTCCGTGATAATCGCTCCACATCCCTACAAACCCTCTGTCTTGTCCAACATTTACCCTCCACCCTTACCGCACCCGCTCAGTCCCTGTTATCTCCTTCGATTTTTATCTAGCTTTCAACACCGTACACCATAACATCCTTCGATGAAAGCTAATTTCCCTGTTCCCCCGACATTTTAAGATCACCGCTCCTTCCTGGTCTTATACTTAGATCACCGCTCCTTCTTGGTCTTATACTTAGATCACTGCTCTTTCTCGGTCAGATTTCAGATTACATGCTTCTCTATCAGAAAAAATCTCCGCAGGAGTTCTACAAGGAAGTGTGTGGGTCCCGACACTATTTTATCCACTCATCGCGGACCTTCTAAATCACCCATACATCACAAAATTTATATTTGCGGACGACGTACCGTTCCTGGTAAGTTCTCGAGAAAATTCAAAGCGAATCCCATCTTCTGAAACCTGCCATGCATCAGAGTCGACTCTGCCACTGATCAATGGCAGTCAATAGTAAAATACCCAGGTTTGCAATTATATCATAGACTTACCTGGAAGGCGCACATTCAAAATCTCTGTAAGCGTTAACTAGCGTGTCTTGCCCAACTCTAGCCTCCTCCGAAGCAAGACAGTTAAGACCAACACCAAGATGCAAATCTATATCACCTGTCTAAGAAGTCTGTCTTTCCATGGCAATGAAAAGTGGGCCACGTTAATGAAAAAGTCCCTTAAATATCTCCTATGTATCGAAAATCGGGTACTCAGATTGCCCGTCTCAATTCTGCCCACCGCGAGGCACACCAAGTACCGCAATTCGGCTGACTACAATAGTCACATAGATTCACCTGGTGATACATATTCGAACTCGAGAGGCAGTCCGCAAAGCTAGCGTCTCGGAATCTCTTCTATCACTTTCGCCTCCACCTGCTTCGTCCCTGTCCTCCAGGGGAAAACAAAGCAGGAAGGTCAGTGACAGATGATGGTTGACTGGCTCACATGAGGAAGGGGGTAGTGACGTAGGGCGACGTGCGTGTTTGGCGCAGGGGGGCACTGTGAAAACAGATGATACGAAGAAGAAAAAGAGTCAGTGGATTGGTGGCGGTGGGGGGGTGGAGAAGACATGTGGCCACTAGCGTCCACGTGGGATGGGGGAAGGAGATGACATCAGGTGTATTGAGAGACATGCGACGTGAGTGGGTGTCAAAGACTTTTTTACAGAGAATAATATTCCGAACGTGTATTCTAAAAAAAATAACTATACAAGGAGCGCAAAAATTAAAGAGAGCAAACCGATCACAGCAAACATGTGAAAATTTCACTAAAAATTGTCCATGGAACTTAAATACGAACGTTAAAACTATGACGCAAGGTGGACTACATACATGACAAATGAATACTATATACATGAAAAATGAATACAGTAAAATTATGTCAAAATCTTCGTTAAAGCAAAACGTGTTATTCGAAAGAAAGGACCTTCTTGATACGTCAAATGGCTAGGTTTCGATAAACGCTTCAACTCTTGAATGATTAAAAATAACATAAATAACAGACTGAAATTTAACGTACTTTTTCATTTTTGCTCCTTTGACTCGAAACCATGTTCTCTCTCTCTTCTTGAAAATGATCGAATCAGGACGACGATGTGAGTCGAAGAATCAGATCGCAAACAGTTTAAAACACACCAATCAGTTTTGGATGCATAAAAAATGACGTAACGGTCTAAAACTTTATGTACGTTTTCTTGCTTTGAAACGAAGCAGTCTATTTTTATTTTATTTTTAAACATTACATTTTAACAGCTTTCAAAACATTATACTACAGAAGTCAATTTCCATGTCCTTGTCGCATGCTACAACACAAGGATCTCTCAAGTATTAAAGCTGATTCCATTGCACTATTCGCGCTGCACATCTTCACCGTCATTGCGGCGTTGTCCGTCCCTGCCAATCACTCCATCTATTCGCTGCTCGTGTACCATTAATCTTGCTAACAAAATTCATGTATAACTCATATTTCTTATTTTTATCAATTAACGTCCTCTCCTCTCACGTGTAATACATATACTTTCATCAATTCTTTTATGTACAGTACTCGCTCAAAGTGGGCAATCCCACATCGTATGGTCTGGGGTCTCTTTAGTCTTGTTAACAATCACACTCAAGGTGGCTTCTTCCCGAAGAGCTTTAAATGATCCCTAAAGTCACCGTGCCCTGTTAGAAGTTGCACTACTACCTTCGTCAAGATTTCCTACAACCATTTCTGCTGCTTTTCTTTAAACCGCATGTCTGGAATGTACCTATGATCCGCCGTCTCTTTTATGATGTTTTCCCATGGTGATGCAACTGTACATTATTTACTGTAATCACCACATTATGCTTCAATATGCACAGGTACTTTATCTTCTGTCCAAAAAGATCGATGGGTAAAATGTCAAGTAGAATATTTAGTGCTTCGGTGGATACTGTTTCGTGTCCGCTTGAAAGTTGTAGTAAACACTAACGCACCATTATTACCGCTCAAATTGCATATTCACAACTCTCTCCGCCCATATTATACTTCCATACGCTATTAGCTGCCGTAGCGCTCCAATGTATAATATTATAAGATCTTGTCTTGATATGTCATAAGTCATTATTCCAATTCGTAACATGCTATACAAAGCTATCTCCACACACTTACGTGTGTACGCTAGATGTTCTTTGTAGGTAAGTTTGTGGTCTATTACTACTCCGAGATAACGATGTTTTGTTACTATTTGTTTTGTTTTATTATGCAGTCGCACAGCAAAATTTCGCCGTAACGTTTTGGGATGTCCGAACCATATTATTCACGTTCTAATAGCTGATAGTCAATGCTCGTTTCCGGAGCGCAGCCTCAAATACGTCTAGCGCATCCTGTGCCCGTCGCTCTAGCATTCGACGCAAATTCCCTATCATTACGAGAACTAAATCATCAACATATGCCACTGTGTTTATCGCCATTTCGTCTAATTCCCACAAAATTCCGTCCAATACGATGATCCAGAGAAGCGGACCGCTCGAAGACCCTTGTGTGCACCCAATTGAAATTGCCCGTAGTATCGTTTCGACCCCGACCTTGAGCAGTATTGTCCGTTTACTGAAGTACGCCTTTACCATATTTAATAAGTAATGTGGCAACTGTTTTTCCGCTAAGGTGAACACGATAATACGCCAGCGTGCATGATCGAAAGTGCCTTCGATATCTAGGAAGTTGCAAGTGCAATACTTCTCGTCCCTCTGTGTCACACATTGTAAGAGTTTTCGTAAAGTATGGCTCGTACTTCTTCTTGGCACAAAGCTGTACTGATTCAGATTCATGTTCCCTTTCGTCGGAGAAGGGAGATGGGACGATACGATGTAGGCTTGTTCGGCGGTCTATACTTGCCCTTCAAGAACATTTTTAGAAAACTTATTTTCCAACATACACGAAAGTACTTCTGAAGTAAGCAGTCATTATAAATCTCGCAAAGCGGCTTGAGAAGGGCATCAAGCGTTTGCTGCAACATCTCATGCGTTATCCCGTCATAGCTCGAGGATTTATTTCGTTTCAACCTTTGCGCTGTTTTTAACACCTCTTTTTCCATAATCCTGTGGAAATAATTTCCACTTCATAATATTCCCATTCCTCCTGTTCATCCCGTGGAAATAACGCATTTAGCAAACATTCATCAATGTCACGCCAACTTGTTGTATACATGCCATCCCGCAACAGGGTAACCAACATATCCTTGCGACGTGTTATCTACACTCATCAGGTGTGGCAACTCCAAATCGATTTTCAGAAGGACTCCATCACAAATGTTTGCTAACTCTCTCGCTTGGTAGCATATATTGCTGTCGTTTGTTCTTATATCGTATACACTCCTGCTCTTTACATTGGCCCTTCCGTTTTCGTTTTTGCAACATATGTCTAGCTTTGTTTAATTCTTTCTTCATTCTCGTTAGCGTCTTATTCCACCAACGTAATCGCTTTCGCGACTCACATCGTGTCGGAAATGCACAGACATACACCTGTAGTATGTAGTGGTAGCTACATAACATTTAAATTACAATAGCCAAAGCCACTCCTACAAACTTGCTACTACTACAGGAGACCTGGTTGAATACCTAGCAACTAAAGTTATTGATTTTGAACCAGAACTTCAGTCTTCAGCGCGTTCTCAAGCGGACAACATCGCCCAGAACCAGAACTTCATTCTACTTCGTGCTCAAGTTCGAGTAACAGTGATTCACGTTCTCTCTCGCGCTTTATTCACTGCTATATTCTCGAGCAGCCAATATCGCTAAATACTAGAGGCATTCTATTACGCGTTACAGTACAAGTAAAACACGCTTATGCACTAACGTAAATTCAGTTCGGTGTTAAATCCAGTACTCGCCGAATTCTCATATAAACTAATTCGCTTATGAAACTATGTTCTTTTCATCTCAGTGATAAACGTATATTGTATGAGACATAAAACTCTATTCTGATAAATGTAAGTTTTGTATTATCAGGAACTGATTCAATTCTCAATTCTACTGCAAGACGAATGACTTTCGACTATATACTTTCTCATGTATTTAAATATATACTTTTCTCGTTTTGCTCAGCACACATTAAATATCCTCTGCTTTTAATTGAATTTATGTTCTTATAATTTCTCATAGTTGATAGACTTTTGTTTCTCTGATTTTTATATTTGTAGGGATTCATTTCAGAACCCGCTTATCATATTTAAGTAATATCAATCTAGCACTTATAAAATGAATAGCTCCCCACCAAACAAACGTATTTGCAATGCATCCACCTTTGCCTCCAATGTTTTCGCTTCCTGAATATTTCGTTGTATGAGCTCACGCAGTGCATATCTCTTTTTTGCTAACTTCTCCCAATCTACATTTCTGTAAATTACCACAGATCGCCGCTCCGACTCAACCAATGCGCGAGCTGTCATATCTACTACTGTAGGTTTATGATCACTTAGTAAACCGTTTTGCAATGTCCATCTAACTATCCATGCTGTTCGTCACTTATTGATTAATGTGATGTCTATTACCGACCAGCTCCACTCCCCTGCAGACGCACACCGAAGTCATTTATCACAATCATTTTATGCTGAAAAATGAATCGTTCGAAAATCTACTTTTCCGCGTTGTAAATCTGTCACCCAAGAATTTTGTGCGGGTATTGGAATCCATACATAATAAAAAATCTCGCGTTCTATTCTCCTCTAATATTCTATTGATTATTCCTAGATCATATTTTATAGTCTTGGCATTCTGAAAATAATAGTTTATTATCGTTAGTGATATGGCCCCTATTCTATATTCCAAGACCTCACAGTGGGGCGTCATAAATTGTTCATGTATCAAAATATCTCCTGTATTGCGCATTATTACCGCACTCTAAGGGTCTGGTGACGCCACCACCCGGTATGCAAGGGGAATATGTTGTAGTATCCCCCGTAAATGTTATACGTCTTGAAAAGAACCGATTTGAATATCACTACATCTCAGGTATTCACCCATAGAAGGTACTTTTGCGCGCTGTAGGTTTTCTTGCATCACTCTAATCATTTTGTGTTTTCATCACAAGCGCTTGTTGTGCCATTTATGTGATTCTTGCGTTTACAATTAACACAAATGTGCGGTTCGACTTTCCATGTACACGCTACACACCCATTTCTACTAGTCCCAGAATGTCCGCAGATTTCTCTTTCCTTGCACATAGATGCTGTGTGGCCATACCTGTGGCACTTGAAACAACGAATTGGTTCCGCGTTCTCTATCCCCTGTATCATATCTGAATACACGCGCCGTACAGCAATGATCTGACTCACCTGGGACCCATCCAGCTCTATTACTACATTATAATGCTTCTCGTTCCGTGTCTTTTGCATATATAGCACCCTTATTGCCCTTTTTGCTTCCTGTCGTACATATTCATCGAAGTAATTGCCGGGAATTTTCTGCAATATCTCTCCCTTCTGCTTTTGTTTTGGCACTCCAAGAAGGAGCAATCGAGGTTTTCGTTTTCCTAAATATCTATGCTCTAGTAAGTGCCCTGCTGCGCTGAATTCAACTTATCTCCCTCCATTTTATCGGGCAGGACTACAACTAAATCTCCTTCCTGCGTTTCTCGTGTTGTGTCTTTTCTTACTTGGACCTTTTGTGCTTTTAATTTTTTCCGCAACTCTTCCTGTAACATTCCTTTGATCGTTTCCCTTCCTTTAGTCAATATGACTTCCTGCGATGTTTTCCTTATGTTTGCACGTTGCAATACTCCTGCTTAAGACAAGTCCTACCTTCCTGAGTGGCTTCGCTGTCCCTTACGTACTGTCTGCTGCAACTTCTCCAGTTCCTGTTTTTAATCCCTCTGTTTCAACTATCCCTTCGCCACCACGCGCTGCGTATTGTTGCTGGATTTCAGTCAGTGTTTGTTGCAACGTCCCATGTTCCCTATCAAACTCCTGCATCTGCTCCCGCATCTCCTGTATCTCCCCCTCAACCGCTTGTTCTACCGTTATCACCTGACGAACTGCTCCAACCAGTTGCTCAGCTGCCACTACTTCCATTCGCGCAACAGTAACCAACACTTTCAACTCTGTAACTGTTTGCTGGAGATTCTGTCCGCGTTGCATTTCCTCATTTATCACATGTAAACGAACTGTTGTCCTCCATAACTGCCACTCCATGTGTTATTATACCCTGCAAACTACTGTTCATCCGTCTGAACTCTTCCCTCTTAAATACTTCCTGCATTCGTTCAACATGTTTCTGAATGTGGTCTATATTTCTTCTCCAACTCTATCATATAGTCCAGTCTGAATCCCTATTTTCCTTTCCCTCACCCCCGTACACTTGGGGTAGTGCCTAGCAGTGACAATCCTTCCTCACTTGGTGTTGCGACACTTGAACAGCTTATTGCCGGTGATACCTCAATTGTCGCCTGTTTACTTCATTTATCTGGATGTTTAACTTTTTCCGACATATTTAAAAAACCGCTACTATGTTGTTGGTCTTGCAAACGCTTCCCTTCCACTGTTTACATATACTATAGTGCTTTATATGAAGACCTGACACACACCACATACGGTGTACAATGTGTGTCACCCTGTCCCCACAAACGGTGTCACGCAACCAACTGTAGCTTCTGTGACACCGCCATATCAATGCATATGACTGTTCCTCTAATACTACAAATACTATGATTTTGTTGTATTTACAAACCACTGCAAATATAACCGTCGTATTTTCTCTAGGAAGCAGCAGCTACGATATATTAGGTAGCTTCTATTCAATATGGGGGCTGCCTTTTGCGTCTTTACCTTAAAAACAGAAATTCAAATTTCATTTATTACGAACAGATGTGGTTTACGTAACCGTTATAAAGTTATTTCTTCGGAACAGTTGACCAATTCCTTCCAAATTTCCTGGGCACTCCTATAGATCTTTTCCCTTTATGCCAATAATCTTCTGAACACACTGTCCTGCGAGGAGAACTATGAGACCACGCACTGAAACTCACGTAACGACGGGCGCCATAAAGAACGTGATCTATATTAATTCGTACCTTGGACCGAATTGCTTCGAATTTTCTTCTACGCACTATGATTAACTTCCCTTTTATTCTGGTATACAATTTACGCCACAATCAATATACGAAACACGCTTTTTCAATACCCTGGGACAGAACTCTTTTAAGCACGTTCGTTGGCTTCAGTTGCAGCACAGTAACTATCAAACGAAGCCATCTATGCTCTTCTCTTTTTGAAAATGAACGAATCAGAACGCATATTATGTCAGCCGACGAACCGGGTCACAAACAGTTTGAAACATGCCAATCAGAACGCATGCAGTTTGAAACAGTCGAATTAGGACAAAGAAACGATTTTTTAACATACTCAACCAAGCAGTGCGTTTTTGAACGGACCACCACGACTATAAAGCATTGCTTTCGTTCATCATGTTTTGTTTTTTGATAAAAGCGTAACGGTGATCAAGTGCGCTGATGTTGTTCACTGCAGACCCACGGCGATCATTGACATACATGGGTTTTGGAAAGACAATTTATCAAAAGTTTGTCTACTATACTTTTAAAACCTCACGAAACAAAACTGTGCACTTACATTTTTACACCAACGTGCAAAAAAGACGACTTTGTTGCAGAAGACAAGACTCCTTTTTATTGGTTGCAACATCACTATAACATCTCTTGGAACAATGGAAATATTTACTTTTGATTACAACATTCGACTTTAAGGTCTTGGTTCAAATATATTAATACGATTTACGAAAAAGATGCTCAAAAAATTATTTGATTACGACCCTATGTTAACATTGAACTACACAATATTAACATCGAATAGTTTGGATGTCCGTCATTGAGCAAGTGCGTGCGACAGTAGAAACGAGAAGTTTCAGAAAATGTGTTGCTGAAAGTACTGAAGTCATCGATACATGAATTAAGTGATCGACATGTAAAAAATAGAGGAAAGTTGTATATTATGCAAAGGACTGAAGACGTACGTTGAAACCTATTTCCTTCAAAAAAGTTAAAACAGAATATAACCAATGCAACTTGTGAAACAAGAAAAACATCGTGTCAAAGTGCGTTGAATTATATGCAACAACGAGAAACATTCGGACTTTGGGGCAGTCGTTTCAAACTGTTAAATTGTGTGCGGGATAATCTATTTCATGATTGGTGGAATACGGGTATGAAGAAATAAAACAGTCATAGTGATATAAACATGAATTTTTTTGTCAATGGAACAACCGTGTACTATTCATATTTACTTTTATAAAAACGATGAACTCGTATGGACTGAAACGCTTGAGTTTTGTGCAAATGCGTGTGTATTTCATACGGTTTACTGTAAAACTTTCAATGACTTAGATGCAATTCAAATAAAAGATTGTATCCATAAATGTGCCGTTCGTTCACAAATCAATGTTCATGAAAAAGATAGACATATTTAATGGTATTGGTTTTGTATTTATTTTTACAAAAACAATAAACCTGTAAAAAAGATTTAGATGAATAATTGTAGAAATAAATGTGTGCTTAAATTGTTGTATTTCATTGTGAACTTGGATTATCTTCGAATAGAAGGACATTGTGATCGTTCTTTATGTACAAGTGACGGTGACGCTGATGAATCGTTTGATCTTGGCAATATCTGTGAAAGTGATAGCGACAACTGTGAAGTTCACGATTCTGATTGTGACAATATTCGTGAAAGTTATAATGACACACATGAAGTATACAATTCCGACTATTTCTAAAGAGAAAATTAAATGAATTCGTCGTTTCATCCAAACGTTGGTCTTGATTGATCCGCCATGGCAGAAAGAGATACAAATCTTAATTTACTTCTGAATATAAAGATGTATATAGAAAGAACTTAACATAATGCTATTCAGTAATATCATCCTGTAAATTGATGTCTGAAAAGTCTAGACGACAACACAATGGCAGCATTATATTGCGAAGGACTCACTACCTGAGAGTCCCGACAAGTGCAAGACGTGCTACATCGTTTGCCGATGGAACTACAAAAATTCAAGTTCTTCCTTGTTAAGAACATTACAATAAAGGAAGAATGCTCATTGATGGAACTCTGCGTCTTCGTAAATACTGTGTGAATTGTCTAACGAGTATATGCAAAACAACATTAATTCTATATTACATTAGTGTTTTACCTTTTTACATATAATAAGTGTTTCGTGTTTTATGTGGCGTTGTGTTATACTACTGTGACTGTTGTCTGGCTTATGGGAAGAGTGTTGGCGCCCATCACATTATTTAAATAAATGGATGTTGCTTATCTATTTGAATTAGGTTTTAATACAGACGAGCGATTTCCCATTTATTGTAATGTGAGATATGATGCTTAATATAGAAGAAACATTTCCAAATACGTACAAAAAATTTATATAATTTGTGGATGGATAATTAATAAACAGTCATAATAACCCATATTGTATCAAACTACACTTTTACACTACTGATAACATTAAAGGGGCCATTTATTTTTCTAAGTCCCACGCTCTGATCATTTTGGATCTGTTAGGTTTGCAACGCCTCTCTCTTCTTGCTTCCCCTTCGACAGGGGAAGTTTCGTTCGACCAATCGTAGGTCTATTTGAAACGGCGCCCATATTTGGAAGACATCGTGCGGCGGGTAAATCGTAACGAGACAAAATGTTTCATTACACCGCTATTAAATAAAAATGTTTTTATTATACACATTTTGGACTTCTATAACAAAAATATTCTGTATATTCTTGAGTTCAATAAACTTTACCATTCTCTATATTTAAACGACATCTCGAGATTCGTTGTCTCGCAAGGTCTTCATAGGCAATGTTAACGATATTACAGTTTCTGTAAAAACGTTTGCGTAATGCTGTGATAAAATATAGTTTTTAACAGAATNATAAATATTCCTATAATTTCTTATATTTATACAGTGAAGTAAAGAAATCAAATCTCATTGCCTACAAATGATGTGTATTGTCGAAAGTAATTTCACATAATTTGCGATTCTCTTAAGTTTTTCATATATGTGAAAAGGAATTAAATAAATATAGAAAACGTTTGTCTCAAATATGAACTAATAACACAAAAGTTTAATTCTCGAGTTATAAATAATATAAAACTACTTAAGGAACAAATAAATTACATCTTATAGTGACATTTATCCACGATATAACAATTTGGTATAATCGTGCAACCTTAAAAAAATAATCAGAGATCAATAATATGAAAACCTCGTTTCAGATATGAATAAATAAAAAAAGACAAATCCCTTTTATTTATTCCAATCAAATTGAAATGTATTAACTCATATTAATACCATAGGTTCTTTTCTTTATCTTTCTTCCTATTTCTTTCTTTCCTTCTTTCCTTCTTTCTTTCTTTCACTCTTTCTTTCTCACTTTTCTGTCGTTGTTTTACTTTTTCTCTCTATCTGTTCTCTATCTCCAAAACCTTGAGCTGTTTAAAACTTAGAGTTCTTTGACGGAAATAATCTATTTAGTTCAATGATGGAAATATGGAACAACCAACTTTAAGCTAGGTTTCAAATTTACTTGTGCAGATCTAAATCATAGTACCACTTACCACTCAATAAATTACCTTCCATTTAGTTCGAGAATATATACGATTGTTTTTAATGTCGTTTGAAGGTCTAAATCAGAATGTTCTACTTTCAATGATAATTTTCTTTTTATCTAACCTTCATCACCAGCGTAAACTGGTTATTTTATCTTCATGAGGAGTTTAGTACTTACCTGAAAAAAAGAAAGACATGCTCTGAAATTTTCAGTCAAGAAATTTAGTATTCAAACATTATAATACAAACAGAGCATTAAATATACCTAATAAATTAGTATATTAGTTCTAATATTGACTACATTCAGTTCTAACAACAATAATAACAAATAGGGGAACATTTTTACCTATGTTCCGTGTTCAAGAACGTACCCTTCATACCAAATGTGGATCATTAATGATGACCGTATTTCAATATTGCATTCTGTGAGGTCATTGGCATTTTAATATTTAATTTTATACTATTTTAAAAAGATTTTTGGTAAACAAACGAACTCAAACGGATATTTCAAGTATTTAATTGAAAGTCTTCCTAATTTCTGTAGTTTTTTACACGTGTTTTGAAGTTTCTTTATAAATTCCTTTTTAAATTCCTAATAAGAATTTAATGAATATTTTTACTCTCAAATGATCATAAATGTCTAATTTTTGTAATTAGTTTGTCTTAAGAAACATAAAACCCTCACTTTCTGTACCTCACGTTTTCTCTTATTTTTTACCGCTATTGTGATCTTCCACATTTTTGTGTAACTTGATTACGTAAAATTGGTTGGGTCTGGATTGAGTTGTATCTCTGAATTCGTGAGGTTAGTAAATCGAACATCCACAGAGATATTCAACATATCAGAGGTCTATGTTGTGGGCTGGCAACTAATGTCGACGTTCTCCTGGTTATTTCTTTCCTTTCCGAGTAAATGCAACCAAAAAGCACGGAGCTCACGATCTATTCATCCCTTAACCTCAATCATCCTCAACCTTCACAATCATCATCCCGTAACCTCAAACGTGATGTTTTATTTTACCCACTAACAGGTCCTTAAGTATACTATTGGGGGGTTCAAAGTACACATTGTGACTTATACAGGACTGAGTTTCACGGCTTCTTAACCTTGGCACCAGGAAAATGTATGGCTAGCATCACTCTCTGATTGATCTGACTACACGAATAAATCCGCTGCAGTTTATAAACAGACCTGGAAGCGATTGGACATTGCTACTCGAGAAAAAAAAAACTTCAATGAAATTTCTATAGCCATTTCTATTCGGTAACCAAATACAGTGTTAAACTGTAGACTTAAGTAGTCATACCAACGACCATATTTTAAAGTACTTTTTTTTAAATTTAAGTGGTATAATTAATGATTCGTTGGTTTTAATACCCAATAATTCTTTAATAATTATTATGAAGACTTTTTTATATAAAAATGATGAATCATTATTGAAAAAGTTGTGTGCTTGACAAGCGCCTGGCTCATACTAACTCAATGTGACCGTTGTGAATCAGTATATGAGGATTGCTAAGTCTTGTTTAGTCATAATGGTTGTTGGGTCAATGAAGTATTTTGTATTCAAGTCTTTCCAGTATTTCATACATATTTATTACAACGAATATTTTATTTTTATAAAAATAGATCCGAGATTAATATGACAAAAAATGTGTTTTAGATTACAACAAATATAACTAAAACTGAAACCTCTTTCATTAATTTATTCAAATGAAATTGTGAAATACAACAACAGATTCTTGTTTTCTTTCTTTGTTCCTACTTCTCTCTTTCTGCCTCTCCCTCTCTCTCTTTCTCTGCACCGTCACTGGATACACCGTCATTGGATGTGATTTCGCGACTAAGGACGTTCGTGTGAGTGGAAGATTCCAAATACAATGAGAAACATGAGATGCACACTATCTTCTATTCTCCTTTAAAAATAACATTAAAATGACTCTTTGGATTCTCACCATTGGTAAACGAAAAAGTACGCGATGTGAGTGGAAATTATCTCACTGCATCTATACCAAACTTTACCGATAATGCGGATTAAACATATACTAATTACACTATGAATACAGTATATTTAAGAAAAATAAAATAGTTGGAACAGTTTTTGAATATTTTTCAAAAGTATACTTTAACCTTCAAATGAAGTAGCCTTTGCGTTCAAGTAAAGCGAAAGTTTAAATCACCTGCGCAAATTCTCTCTCTTTCTAGGTATTCCTGGTTGAAATTATTTCTTTCATCTACGACTATAAGAAGAAAGGTTTGAAATACCTTATCTGATCAGACGGCCTCGTGTTACTCTGTAGAGGGGGAATTTGAGTTTATGGAGCTTAGTAAAATTGGACGATGCGATTGCTATTTTATTGCTACGAAAACTGTTAGTTTAAATTAATAGAGTGTATACCTTTTTCTTTAGTAAACATTGTCCTCCAAATGTATAATGTTGTAAATCTAGATGCTATATGAATAAATATTTATTGATATATATATTAGACCCGTTTCCTACTCAATATTTTTATTAAAATAAAGTTTTAATACTTGAGTATAATTACGAACTCGTGAATTTCTTTTAGTATCATTGTTTTCTTTAAATACAAATTATTTGCTTTTAAATTCAATATAAAATTTTTTTGCACATGTTTATTGAAATTTTGAAGAACTTTTCTAAATTCCTCGTAAAATATATCATTGAACACTTTCATTTACACATGAAGAAACTGAAATATCGAAACATGAATAGAAATTATTTTATAGAAACTTTGGCGTCTGTCGGCAGATGTACTTTGCCCTGCCACGTTGCCATGTATGTTGTAATGCAACGTTGCCGAATTGACAATTGCTCAGCGTATGTTTTAAGATTTTCCTAAGCAATGTGAGAGCATGAATTAAGGTTTCGTTCATTACAGCTCCCAAACAGATATTACGAGCTGAATTGTGGTATAAACCTTTTTCAAAAATCAGTTCACAAGTGTCATTAGGATTCGAACCCACCTTGTGGTGACAGAACAATCTTAGCAGTGCTTGAGTGTCCTCAGCCAATTACATGTATACCACAAGGTGGGTTCGAATCCTAATGACACTTGTGAACTGATTTTTGAAAATGGTTTATACCACAATTAAGCTCGTAATATCTGTTTGGATGAATGAAACCTTAATTCATGCTCTTACATTGCTTACGAAAATCTTAAAACATACGCTGAGCAATTGTCAATTCGGCAACGTAGCATTACAATATACATGGCAACGTGGCAGGGCAAAGTTCATCTGCCGACAGACGACAGAGTAAAATAATTTTATAAAAAGAAAATATTTTACATACTTTATATAAGAGTGTATGAACTATATATTTCAACTACTTTTTAGAAATATTGATACTCTTTCCCAATTTTATGTGAAACTAACTCTCTATGTAATGTGAAGACTTATAATAAGATAAGATAAAATGTCAATAATGTACAAAATGTCTTGGTGAGTCAGCCATGCACATTGATTCAACCTCCTTGCAAAAAATAAGTAGTTTCTTTGAAGTACAATTACTTTGAAAAAATAATTGGTTACTGCATTGATGCCAACTTAGATTTAATTAATCAATATATATTAATTGTAAAAAATCTATCAATTAATGATAAATCAAAATGTTTTTGTTTTTTATTTTCCTATTCAAAAGGAAGCGCATAATAGGAATAATTGGCTGTGGACCATGGTTGTTTAGCAGTTTTTCTGCACACAAAACAGAATTGGATAAAAAAGAAGTTAAAGACAGCATTGTCACGACCAAATGAGAAAATAAACACTTTGGTTGTGACAACGCCATCCTTTACTTCTTTTTGAAGTCAATCAACACTTCACCAATTGCAGAAAAGATTAAAAATGTAAAAAAATCTTTATTTTCCAATTCACATTTTTTAAATTCATTAAGAAAATTTAATCTTACTCGTTCACTGCACATACACGGAGACTGGCAGATCTATGGGGGGGACCCATTGGACCTGAACTTTCAACAGATAATATTGAAATTGATAAAATGTATCTTTGTCCTTTAATATGTATTTGCCATTTTGAACAATTAATGTTTAATGAATATTGAAAGGTCACTATTTAATGAATTGTTAATTATCTATTTGATGTATTATATTAAAATACAAAATCACTATAATATTAATAATAATATTTATAAAATTTAGCCCCTCCCCTAGATTACGGCCTAGATCCACCTCTGCATAGAGATAAAGAAAGATATATTGCTGTCATCGAGATGATTTAGAGTGGAGATTGAATGACAGAGATCACAAAACCTATGTATTGTTTTTTGTAATAATGTATACTTTTTTAATATATTCACCAGTTTCAAGATTCCAAATTTTATTCTCATTGTTTGTGCTGTGTGTTGCATGTTTCAATCCATTACATTTTTTCTTTCCTTTTTTGTTTTCTTTGCTTTTACTCTGAAGTAAAAATTGTGTTTTTGGTATACATGTAATTTATTTTTCTGCTTAGTTATATTTGCTTCATTGACTGCTGCCACAGAACAAACAATTATTTGCTGCTAATTACGATCAATTACAATTATTGTTTTTTGGGTTTTAATAGTCTTGTCAGTTAATTTCATCTGGTCCAAGTCAACTCATTTCTTTCTCATACACTTAAAGTATTATATCCACGTTGACTAAAGTCAAGATTGTACAGTATAAATAATAATAAATAAATAAATAACTTTATTAGTGGCGAGACTCAGACTGAGATCAGCTCTTCTGCCTAACCACTAATTTGTAGTCAAACTATCCAGTTTTTGATTTGTTTCAATATAAGGCCTTTTTGGCCTCATGGTTGCACGTCTTTTCATCACACAATGAAGTCAAGATGCCAACTCTTAATACATCTTGAAAATATTTACCAAAGTAGTTCTTATTAATTAATAATTAATTCTTCCAATTTTGACTATTGGACAAGGACAATTATTTTCTGATTTTTGAAATTTGACAATAAATTTAGATTGTCGTTTAACTCTTTTTTGACGAGGATTGCATTGTCTTCAGTCACGTGATAAGGCTGCCATTTCCATTAGAACAGTATTTTCCAAAATTTTTAGGTGAAAAAAGCTCAGTAAAGTATAAAAATCTTATTGTCAATGCACTTTTATCTCCACTTGCTATGTTTTGATAGGCTTTTTTCATTATGTTAAGTAGGTACCAAAGAAACATAAGTCCTCAAAAGTTTCTCCATATCAGCCCATAATAATATAAAGTCGAATAATTCAAAATTTTGTGCCTTACCAGCATGAAAATTCATCACCACTTAAAAGGAATGGTTCATACTATCATTTGAAACGTTTTGGGGGATACTTAAACCTAGTCCCTCTGATGCATATAATACCTTAATTAAATAGAAGACAATGTGCATTGCACAAAGAGACAAAAAAAAGGAAATTAATTTTACTCATCAATTTGACTCCTTAAGGAATTCATACTGCCATGAGGATGAAATAAAGAGGGCGAATGGTACCAAGCTTAATATGAAGCGGGCTTCTTTGTGAGGAAGTAAACTGAAAAGTTAATGATAAAAAAAAAAAGTGTTTATCTTGTGTTGACAAAATGCTTTGTCTTATTAGTAATTGACAAGCAGAATCTGATACTCAACTAATTTCCATACTTAAAATCATACCATCAGTGAAAAAATTATAGATATCTTGATTTGTATTTGAACAGAAAGTTACTTTAAAGACCTACGTGAAAGCTAGATTTACCAAAATTTAGCTCCTTTTGATCTGTATAGACTGGCTCGAAGAACAAATTTTATCATAGTTCATGTGCACTTGCACCCACATTTTGAATTGAGTGGCTCACAGTGTGAAATTCTAAAATCAAGGTAAATTCTTGAATAAAAAAATATTTTAAAAAAGCACTGTGTAATGTAGAGCAGTAATTTGCAAAATGCAGATTTTTATCTTTTGAATATGTTTATAATCACACTTCTGACTATGTTCTTATACTCAGCAGACATAAAAAAAATTTCTTTAGATAATATTTGCTATAGAATGGGAATCAATAAACCACAAAGTACAAATCATTTTTAAAAAAGAAAAAAAATAAGTTTTTGTATGTAGAATAATGCAAATTTATGAGTGCAATAATTACTTAGGTTAATATTTTATTAATATTCTTTTAAAATGAATAATATAATGTTGAAATATTCATGAATGATCAGGAAAATTAATTCTTACAATATATCGACCATTTCGGAATTCCTTCTGAAATTAAACTCTTTTGAAATTTCCACGAAGTCTACTTGCTCCACACACCAATGTCAAGAAAATAATTTACAATAATATAGACATCCATCATAATCATATTTCAATATTATATTAAGAAATATATTTTAATATTAGTACTTTCCCAATCACTTTAATCCCTAACTTAGTTGTATGATTTCACACCTGTGATAGTTTTTGATAGAATGACACAACGTACTAGTTATCACATGAATTACTGCATAAATTAAATTATGTTAATCTGAAACAGAATCGACTTTGAGAAAACATCCAAAGTATGCATATTTTTAGGCAGAAGTTGAAAAATAAGTTTTTGAAATGCGGTTTATTTATGAAAACTCTAATTTATGGCATTCCAACTTAAACATTATTTACAACACAAAGCTTTACTGCCATAGAAGAGAAGTTAATTTTTTGAATCTTTTCCATTGACAAGATGCCTGAACCCTCATTATAGCCCCTTTTTGAAACCAAACCATTTCCATGATCTCCATTTTCTCATAAAATGTCAGAAGTTTAGGATTCGCTTCTTTAGAATGTTCAAAGGAGTGATTTTTATTCACTTATAAGAGGTAGTTGATTATATTTGGATTTACATTTAATGTGACAAAAGAAATTTATGCAACGTAATCACAGAACTTAACATATATCCATGTATATGGATAATGACCTTGACACTGGCAAGCTTTAAAGCCCCAATTTAAATCAAATTTTTTTATATACAACCTATCTTAAAAAATTTGCCCGTCATTATCAAAGTTAGTGCTTTCAGTAGATCAATGCACAATAAAATAAGCCTAGTTTTCATAAGGGTTTCTGGACAACTTTCTGTGGAAGTGCAAACTGAGATATCTATAATTTTTACTACAACTGTAAGGTTACAAGTGAGTCATAAAAATTGTTCCCTACAACAATTTTTAGTTCACCAGAAGATTTTATTTTGAAATTCATATGAGATTTATTAGAATCCAATATTTAGAGAAGGGATTAACTGATAACAAAAAAACCAATCCCAATTAACGTATGCATAATTAATCAAGTAGCACCACAATCGCACAATGCATATTTCACAAGTTTTTGCGGTCCTCTCTTTTAAAAGAAAATGACAATTCAAATGGAAGTAAATACAAGATATTCAGCATGCCCAACAATGCTTCTTATTTCACTAAAGACAACTTATTTGCCGAACCACTTGCTACATTCGTGTATTTGTATATTAGAGTCTTATTTTCACAAGATTGTTTTTTTGTCATAGCCAGTAGACCATTTAAAAGCAATACAACATCTTAAATCAATTGATTTAACTATTACACCCATCTGCCTGCTCTGCCAATATTGACTTTCACCCATGCTATTTTTCTCTTTTGTTTATTTCTGAGCTATTACTCTAAAGTACATCTTGACAAGTGTAATTTTCACCTATTGTATTTCATAGAATCCTGCCAGGGAACAACTGTCTTGTTTACCAAGACTGATTTACTAATGTGTTTAATGAGATTGATTGTCAGCACTGCCCATATAAAATGCACAAGATGTAACATTAGTTTTTATAATCAAATCTATTTTGATAGCAAAATATATGCCATTGTGTATACAAAATACAGTATTATTATACATTTATAATAATATGTATTTCTATACAATTCACAGAAAAATATTCATAAATTAGTTTCAATATCTATCAAGTTGTTTTTCTTGTCACAGCCATAAGACCATTTAAAAGCAATGCAACTTTTAAAAAATATATTCATTTCCCTGAAAGTAAAATCCTTAGTTTTTCAAGATTTAAGTAAATACTAAGATGTATATTTTGTTACACAATCTATATACAAACTTACTTTATTACACATACAATTTGTCTAATTATTCTGTCTTGAACAATGAAATGGATGGTCAAATATTCTTTAAAACAGCACTATTTCTAATTGGACCTCACGACTTGCTTGCTCGAAGTTCCTAAATTGTCCCATAAGACCATTCTATGTAACTTCTTAGCTTATTTCATAGCAAATTTACTAATTTATTTATTATCATCACTTGAAATAAGTACCGAATAGTGAAATATTTTGGAGCTAATACTTGTGCCATGTCTGTTAGTTAAATTGTGATAGTTGTGAGGAGTTTTTTTTTCCTTTTTCTATAAGATTTGCGTTTAGTATACTTTTTATGTCTGACTGTTTTGACTTTATTGATGCTGAAAAATCCAGGCTCTAGTTATTTGTATTATTTTAGCTTAACCAACTTAAAATTCTTAAAATTTATAATATGCATTCCAAAATTTTTGCTTCTTATTTGATAATGTGAGGTTGAAAAAATATATTTTGTGTATGAATTAATTTTTTTTTCATATTTTATTACATTAAACATGATATTTATGTAAAAAATTTAGTATCTCTAAATTATTAAGTATATTCCTACTTCATATTTCTGAGCAAATGAAAGTAAATTTACACAAACTTGTTATTATTCAGTATTCACATGGAAAAATATATTCAATTGGAAAGTGGAAAATAATAGCTTATTATTTCAGTTTGTGAATGCTGATTAACCTATCAGTATTTTAATGTACAAACATTGAGAACAAAAATTTTGCTTACTTTTAATCTAGTTTCTGTGAAAATCTTTTCAGTCATCTTCATGTAAACGTATCTACCAGATTTCTGACATGTGACCCACGTGATATATTTGTCTCCAAACGTCCCAGAGGTGAAGTAAGTGCGAATCTACCACACAAAGAAATTAAAATATCTGAAAAGTTAGAAAAAAAAATCTGAAAGCATAAGAAATAAAAAACAAAAAGTATTGCTAGAAAGAAAAACCAAAATTGAGGCCTCAACAAATTACAAAATAAATTCAAATAAACAAAAAACATAGAACACAAATTCTGCAACAAAATAAACCAAGAAAGAATTTAAAAAACGCAAATAATCATAAGTCGCGACATAAAGTCAATCCGAGGGACATATAAAATTCACATTAAAAATATGCTATTCTGAGAAACTCTTCATGATTTCAATAACAGTTTAAACAACAAATAGGAAAATTAAAAATTCGATAAAAAATCAAGTACCTTATTGCAAATATGTTACACATAATGCATTGATTTCCACACTACGCAAGACGTACAATGCTTGGTGCGTTATCCACTTTTAGCAAGTGCTTGGCGGGATTCTCCCTTGAAAAGAAACCTATTTTTCCATTACACTTCTATTTTTGCAACAAAAAATCTAAACTAAATATATATAATATAAAACACCTTAATTAACTTACAAAGTAAATACCATATCTGAAACATAAGAAAAACATTAATAAAGCATAACACTTCTATTGTTGCAACAAAAAAACTAAGCGAAACAATATATAAAACACCTTAATTAAGTTACAAAGTAAATACCATATCTGAAACATAAGAAAAACAATAATAAAGCAAAACAAATAAAAAACTAAACAATACATAAATACTATTGACAAAAATCCCTAAGTTGAGGACCCAAATTAAATCACAAAATAAATATACATAAATGCGGGGAGGGTTCATCGTATTGCCGTCTAGTAGTCGCGTTGCCCTCTCGTAGTCCCGTTGCACTCTCGTAGTCACGTTGCCATCTTGTAGTCGTCTTCGGGGGATGGTGACCGCTGTCCGAGTGGTCCACGAATGTCGTAGCCGTTTGTGACTGCCTTACGAGCGATGCACGAGTGTCGTAGTTGGGTTTGACCGCCGCGCGAGACGTACAAGAGTGTCACAGGGGGGCTGCCGCACCACCCGACTACAACACTTGTGGACCGCTCGCACGACAACCATACCCGACTACGACACTCATGTATCTCTCGCAAAGCAGCCAAACCGGGCACGACACTCGTGTATCTCACGCACGGCGGTCACAGACGATCCTCTTCTTTAGGCCAGCTGGCACCTGAAAAGAAAGATATACTGCTCAAACGAAATCCAGCAAAGAAGAATTTCACATTACATGTTGCATTTACAGAAGGTGTAGGAGTCATGTCTGTTACAGTAGCACAAACCAAGCCAGTTGTCAACATGGGGTAGAGTGGTGGAAAAATCTTGTTTGTTGAAGACATTTCAAGAACGGTGATTTCAGAGTAGTAACGCGATCGGAATTTCGATTAGATTCCAGAATGGGTCAACACGAAAGAAATTCAGATCAAGAAACCAATATCAATTTTTTTCTATGACTGGTTATCAGAAAACCATATTAATAGTACGATATTTTCGATAAACCG
This sequence comes from Laupala kohalensis, assembly GCA_002313205.1. NCBI lineage: Eukaryota > Metazoa > Arthropoda > Insecta > Orthoptera > Trigonidiidae > Laupala > Laupala kohalensis. Next base: position 146,925 of record NNCF01126667.1, on the reverse strand, counting down.
GTTCAGCGTTAAAACTGAAATAACCATATAGATCTCGCAACGATCAGATACAAAACAATTATCACCGGACGATATCATCTTCACATCTTGGCTCAGAGTGTTTTATTTCATGTAAATAACAAACGTTACTCTGTATGCATATAATTCTCTCATATACTCTACACGTATAGACGATTTGTGATATCTTTCGGTCAGGTGAAAATGACAATAAACCGGGAACAGAACCTTGGCCAGGGCGGAAAAGGTGTAGAGTTATGGAAGGTGAATTTGTTAGGTGGTTAACACCATTGCGATCGAAGTGGAAAAACCCCGCCGAGAATCGAATCCGGGATATCTCTGTGGAAAACGAGAACACTAGCCTTGATTAAATAATAAGTTGGGAATTTGAAAATACAATTCAAATCCAAAACAAATTGTAATTATCAATTTTATTTGTTATGTTAAATGTTGTGCATATGTGAGAGGCAGAAAATGTTAGCAAAATAATATATGAACTAAAGGTATGTCAGGTATAATTTTAGCACAATATAAACTTTATATCTGCTCCTCTACCAATGATGGCATGACAAACTAACATAAGTGCGAAAGTAAGAGTGGAAAGTTACCACTAGAAATTCTCCATGCGTTCCCAATGGTGTGGAGATGAAAAGAAACAGTATACATACCTCGTGTGAATTGCTATCAAATTAAATTGCAAAAAAAATTAGTCAGACGAATTTTTATTAGCAAAATTAAAAACAAATGGGGTTTGAGGATTGACTGCTGACTAGTTCGAATTTTCTTTTTGGAAGATAGAATACACCTGGTAAAAGACAATAAAATAAAAGAAAGACTAATTCATGTTAAAATGTTTCACTTAACTTTAAAGTATAATAAAGAATCTAGAAAATATTTATGGATCATTCATCAGTTACCTCTCGCCTTACCAATCTAGGACATTGATCAGACAAAAATATCGCGGAACGAATGGATATTCTTGAAGTAAAATGACACTGTGATCAGTTGTTCAGTGTATTAAATATGTCCCATGACTTCATGTCAGGTCTGATCAATGCCCCAAATTATTGGCGCGAATGATAACTAAGGGATGATTCATAATTACTTTCTATATTTTTATTACACCAATAAAAGAGCTTTCTTAATAATTTTTTTATAAAAATATTTTTTACTTTTAATTTTTAAGTCTTTACTTGGTATACTTTATACATTTCTCCTACTCTAGTGAGTAATGAGTAATGTCAGTGTGTAATGAGTTCAAGGATTGTCTCCGGTCAATTTGACACAATCCGTTTATTTAATACGTAACCCTAAAAAGGAATCCGTTATATTGTATTTAAAACTATATTAAATATAGTTTTAATATAGTTTGGTTTTTATTGTCATCAAAACCAAAGTCTCGTCAAAATTTCATGAGAGAATACAATATCTGTTGAGTAAAAATACTTTAAAAAATCGGACTCCAGGTTTCAATCAGAGCCACAAACAAATATACAGTCGAAACTGAATAAATAGGTTTCAAAAATTGTTCTAAACCGGATTATGAAAAACTAATTTATCAGAATTCAAAATCCACTTCGATCAACCCATTATTAAAGGAATTCATTTTGCATTATATTTTATTACTCGTTCAAAGTCTCAATAATAACTTGACGTATCGTTTGGGAAGTTTAAGGTTCAGCAAGGTCCAACTCCGACTCCTCACAACAGACCAGGTGTAGACTGGCGTTTTGACATTACCCTCTTTAAATCTTTACAGGCGAAGTTTTCTTCATTATGATTATCGATAACTAACATATTGAACACTACGATAGTTATTACTACAACATTATTGCATTATTATTGTAGATTAACAGATGTTATTATTTTGAGTTGTTAAACATTTTACACTTTTGACGTCAAACGTTTAAATGAATCCGTAAATAAGTTATCGTAAATAAATAAATATACCATTACAAATTTTGTTCTTTAAGTTCCATTTATCATTTGTTTGTTTGCGGTAGTGGCCGTGAAAGAATGAAAGTGGTTTCGTGAATAACATGAGGATGAAATTTGCTACCGTATGCCACAAGAGTTTAAAGAATTATAAGTGAAATTATCGCTGAAATACGAGTTACATTGCATAACACGTTACTAGGTTATAGCATTATTTCTGCTAACACCTGATTAAGGCAAAGTCGTGACAAACGTTGTGTAGTAAAAATAAAACGAGTTCTCTGTTAAGTTAAATTTCAAAATTCGTTAACTAAATTCATATTTTACTTCCAGAGAGTAAATTAGTTCACTGAACTCCAAGTGGTCGTACGTAGTTCGTAACATTTTTAAAAGGTTTTATTTATTATTAAATTGAATGAAATTAACAACCCTCAGGATATAAAGCTGAAGTAAAATTAATTATATTTGAAATTTGTTTTTCGGCGTAAATTATCAAACAAACGAATTCTTTGTTAAAAAAGCAGTACAAACTGCGTATGACCACGTGGAGGACAAACTAATTTACTCTCCGGAAGCAAGCAAGAGACCACCCCATCAATTCCGATCAAGGGCTCTAAGGCAGAGGCGGATTTCTCATGTCAGCACACTAACAATAAAAAATAATTCAGTAAGAGTTTTTATATTAACATAATACTAACAAATTTGTAATTAATAAAACAAAAAAGGTATTTCAGGAGAACGTATTAATAACAAATTATAGATTATTCGAAAGTATTGTTTATAAATCGTAACTATTAAATAGCACTAAATTCCAGATTAATTTTTTAAATAAATGCCGCCCCCAGGTAAGAGTCTAGCGAGTCTGTATAAAAAATCTGCCTCTACTCGAAGGGAAACCGGAGAAAATCCCGAGCCAGGATATCATTTTCAAAGAAAGTGCTCACGAGAACCACCAGAAAATTAAATTCAGTCTCCACAAATTTCCAACATCCCATGAAGGAGATCATTCTCGCAAGGGGCGAAATTTCGGAATATGTCCTATTTTCTTAGTACAAAATTTTTATAAATGAACTGGTGAAATATTAGCTGTTGCGACATTCTGGGAGGTTTTTAATATTGAGAATACCGAATAAAACTGCTTATAGAGAAAGTTTGTACAACCCTCAAGGCGATGACCAACTTATTCAGGGTTGTTTGGTTTACGATCGTATGTCGTTGAGTCTTCAACTCTTTACCTTAACCCTTTCCAAGCCTCACTATTTCACTGGTCGGGTTCTCACCTTCATTTCTAGACATACGATCGTATTTCTCATTAAAGATTTTACTTTTATTCTACTCAACCGGGTTATAAAAGTAAACATAATTACATTGAAGCAGTGTTGCAATTTATCCTACTTTGAAGGAGTAAACGAATTTTTTAAATATGCCGAGCAATCGATCGAAATTTGTTCACGACATAGAGAAAGCGTATTATTACCAGCCAGAATTACTCCATTAAATTTAACAGATTGACAGTGTAAACGATTGATTTTTTATTCTTCAATTTTAGATATTTATTTAGAAACTATCGCAAGAAACCAGCAAAGTGTCTTAACATAAATTTAAGAGCGTATGGAATGAACATCGCAACAAATTTGTTGGTATTCTGTGAATATTATAACACGTACCGAACTATTTTCATTTTTAGGAGTGTGTTGAAATCTTAAATCCGCATCTGCCTTTTGGCCCCTGTTCGGAATTGAGACAATGGTCCCTTACTTTCTTCCGGAGAGTAAATTAGTTTATTGTCCTCCATGTGGTCATACGTAGTTTGTAACTGCTTCTTTGAAATTTATTTAGTCTTTCTAAGAAATGAAAAATTAAATGAAGTATAACGAAATACGTGAAATGTATTCATCACTTTAATAACATTAACATTGCCGAATTTAATAACTCCTCACCAACGAAAACACTTCCCGGTGCAATTAGCCATTTTAAATGTGAAAAACTGCGGAGGATAACTTGTTACGAACCAAACGTTCGTAAAGCATTTAATTCTGTTTCCCTATCTACTACGAACTCTAAGTTATAAGTGTTCTCTGAGAAACTTATCAAGTGTTTAATTATTCTGTGAATACATAAGTATTCTTTGATCATAAACATTCTTTGGAGATTACAAACTCCATGTGAATTGCAAGTTCCATGACAACAATCGATATCACATTCATGATCGTGTTCACTATAGATAGTCTGTGCGTCTGCTATAGGGCACCGTTCGAGCCACAAGCAAGCCATTCTTCCTTCAGAGCAACACGATGTCACTCTGAAGCTCAGTCATCATTCCGCTACGACAGTACATGAATTCAAGTGTCATGTTTTCACTCCATCACTAGTCGTCTTACTACAGCATTAGCTCAGACTTCCTTCAGAGGCGTCGCTATGACACTCTGGAGATTTAAACGTCGAAATACATGACAGGTTGTCACATTCTACGTGCATCTGCTGTTTATCGTCGTCCGGACATTGAACAATTTTCGGACCGTGACTCTTATAAAGAATCACACAACTGCTGCATCGCTACTATTCATGGCATAGTGCTATGAACAATTCAACGAGACATTGAACATGCCTGTTCATNAGTTTTCTAAGTTTCAGCTATTCTCACTGCATCAATTCTTCAAAGCTGTTAGATGGAAGCAACTCTACCTTCACGCAAGACCACGGTAATTCCGACCATGGCAGCGAAGGACCACATCGCTACAACGCACTACATCATTAATAAGTATTAACACTCGTATTGACGAGATTCGCATATAGATTAGAGGTTTTACTCAATCTTGTGCGTCATTAAAATCCTGCTAAATCCACGGTTATTTTTAACCACTAATTATGTCTCGCAGGTATTATTACGTATATGAAATCCAAGATTGTGACGGGGGGCCTTAACTCAAAAACTTGAGTTCTAAAGGGGTCCTTTTTTATGCGTAGACCAGCTGCGGTCACGCTTCACCTTTTGCTTACTCATCACTTTGTAATTCTGCTTTAACCATTGGGAAAAGGCTTGTATAAGGGATTTCCGCAAACAATGGTTTATATTTTATGATAAAGATTTATCCATGTAGCTCTGCTGAATTCAACATTCTCAGAGCATTGGCTGCCCTCAACAGCCAATTTCAAATTTATTACTCAGGAGAATATTTACGTAATTCTGTTTGTGTAATTTTAAGGAAAGTATATGTATATCTTGTTCAATAAATGTTTTGTGAATCTGAAACGTGCCTTATAAGAATCTGCTTTCATACTCATCTATTATGCTTGTTGAAACACACAAGTCCCTCCCATATCCTCTCTAGTGATACAGCGAATGGTTATTCGTTTGTAACATAACTGTTCACGAGAAGAAATCTAGTCAAGAGGACATAAAAAGGAAATGACATGACTTCCTGACCTTGGAACCTCCCCGAGCTGAAGGCTATACACATGTCCCTCAAGTACTTAGTTTTGGTGTATTCAACAATTTCCTAAAAATATTTTCAGCCAATAATTTTTCGCCGGTGTACTTATTTATATAAAGTTTCTACTAAAAAATACCGGGACATGTTTCGAGTTGTTGCTAGTAACCGTTAACTTGATTGGGAAGGAATTAAAAAATTGTTTCACTCACATCCAGCAAACATTGAATATTATCACGTTGAATAATAAATATCTTCGTAACAAAGATGTAACATTTAAATAATTGTCCAAGTTACAAACTACGTAGGACCACGTGGTTGAAGCATAAATCGTTTATTCTCCTACAAACATTTGAAACCTTAGCATTAAAATAACTCAAAGATTTAAAATTTTGAAGAAATATGGTGAATACTGAATATTAAATAGTACAACTTATGAAAATGGTAGTAGTAGTAGTTCACTATACGTAGATCATTCAGTTGGCGCTAATACTTTTCCTTTTTGGCAAACCCACCAATATAACATTCGCAATAAGCTATAACTGTATAAAGAATCTATAGGAACAACTCGAGGTAAAATAATTTTATGTCACTTCATTAAAGAATAAGATGTACACGCGGTCAATTTTGCAAGGCACAGACAACACAATTCTCTGTTTCAGATTTTACGATGTTCACGAAATGAGGAATTTCCAGAGTATTTCGTTTATTATTATGCGTTCAGAAGGAAATCGATACTATACTGAAGCTTAGGTACTCTTAAAGACAAAATGACATTAAAGAGAAATAATTCGTGTGAATTACATACTCATTTCTGCAATGAATATTATTCTGCCGTGAATATTTTTTAAAATCATTTGCAAGTGTTTCGATCAGTAAAGTGAATTGAACGAAAATGAATACCAAAAATCCGCCGAAAATAATTTACACATTTCAATTATATCACCATCAGAGAAACTCTTTCAATTAGGCCATGCATTTTCATGGCCGAAAATCTAGATAAGCCACAGCTCAAAATGATATCACGTACCTGTAAAATAAAAAAATGATAGTCAAAACGACGTTCCTCCCTATACTTATACCCACTGCCTGACAGACGGCGTTCCACGTCAAAGCAACCGCTCAGTACTACGTGAGTCTTAACATCTTCCCACTTCAATTTATTTCTCGTGATTTGATTTGAAAACACGCAGAATTAATTCACTTAAGTTTTAAAAATCCCACTTCGTTTTCTAAAATAGAATCTTCGAAAGATTTCCGTGAAATGTCGACGTAAATAAAAATTTTAAAACTACGATTTGTGAGTCTGATTCTTCTTTACACGTCAAACCAATCACGACAGTTCTACTAGTCAATGGTCGTCCACACACGTTCGGTTTCCGAATCGGACATCCGAATGCGCCGAAGCTATGCAGGATGGGTCTCCGTCCGATTCCGTTCCGGACGGAAAAGATTCTCGACGATCGGGAAGAATCCCAGAGTTTGCATTCCAAATAGCGTATTTTTTTCTGAACAGTAATTCCCAACGCCCTTCTTCACATGTATTTCAAAGGGATCGCCTCCCAAATTCGAAAGTTCGCATTCGGAGAGATCCGTACTGAGGGTTACGAGCAAAAAAAAGTAGATAAATAAAATCCATTGTGGGGGTCCATTATATAATCTAATTAAATGAAAAATCTATTGTGAGCTCGTCACATAAAATATAAAAATTTATTCGTCCATGAAAGATCCTAAGTTTTTAATTATTTATTTAATTAAATATATTATTAACTACATATAATTAACTTAAAAATTAAGCTTGAATGTAATTTTTATACTGTAACTATTTTGAAACAATTTTCTCCCAGGATTATATTTCCAAAATCCAACTGGTTTGCTCTTGTTTGTAGAAAACAAGCAAACTAGCTGTCAAATTACTTGAATCTAAAATTAAATTTTATTTAATATTCTCCAAAAATAGAGTTGAATTAAAAAATCACTTAATTGTTTTCTATAGTGATCGAGAGCAATATTTGATTTTATGCCATATCTGACAGAACAAATATTAAAAGTCTTTTAAAATATGATAAAAAAAAGTTTATTAGCTAGTGAACTTTCTATAATCATTGGCATCAGAGCTTCCATTACAAAGTTTAACGAAACCGCTTCGATTAAACACCCGCAACATTGTTAGATTAGATTAAAAATTGGGTGGGCCCGGTTATGAAAAGAGACCCTCACGTCGGTCTAAAAGGACCTTTGTACTCCTTACTACAGATAGGTTTATTCCAATCTAAGGACCTCTGTAAAGGACACCAATCTTAGTATCCCTGATATTCTCTAGGTTCCGGAAAAAACCTAGGTAATGGTAAGTAATTTGAGCAAGAGCTTCGCACAAAAACAATATATGAACTGAGGTATCTTCCCTGACACTGCATCTCCTGCAAACTGGATCCTGACTGATTTCCATATACGCAGAAATCTCCGTAGGGTATTGTGACCTGATGAGACTTCTACTTAAATGTAGTAGCCACAACATTGTTATTGATTATTCATCATTAGGGCCCGGATTTTAATGACAAGTCATGTGTTTTTTCTGAAGCTTAAAGTGAATTTTACAACTTATGCACGAATCAACGTATTGTAGTGTAGAAAAATGTATTTTTATTGTGCATATAAAGTCATATTGTATAGTGATAGGTCATTTTTCGGCTAACGTTCACCACAAATGCATATATTTGTCATTTTTAATGGCCTAGCTCTTCGTTCAACTCTTTAAAAGCCAGTATAAAGTTGAACCCATCGACCGGGGTGGGTTTAACTGACGCAGCGGCTAAGCGATGTGATTGGCTAAAAATTTTGAGGTCGACACCAGCGACATTCCGCCATATTGTTTGTCGTGTGTTGTTTTGAGGTTTTGTCCTGGTGAATTTGTGATTTCGAGTATTTTTTCCTTGCGTATCGAGTATGGATCTCGGTTTATGAAACCTGCACGATGACGAAGAGGCAGCTGTCATGCTTCTTGACTTAATTGTTCGAGTTCCGAGTCGTTTCCGACATCGCCCAGATTTCGCTGTGGATCTGAGCGATAGTGAATTTGCACTTCGCTTCAAATTGTCAAAAGAAGTATTTTTCGATGTTTTGGAAATGCTTCAAGATGATATTTCGTCAGCTACAGAAAGGTGAGAATTTGGGATAACTTTATTTCATATTGTTTTTGAGTTTAAAAAAGTATGAGGAATAATCATATTTCACTTCTTAGATTTTACTCGTTCAGTTTCTTGTTAAGTTATTAGTTTTATCAGGAGCAATTTCACATCACGGTCCAACGCCGTAGAAAAATATCCAGATGAGATATCGAAAAACGGCCTTTTTTGCCATGATTCTGGAAGGGACTTTGTTCTCGGAAATTACAAATTGAATAATTTAATGTGAAAATTTTTTTTTTTTTTTCGATGGCAAAGAAAATCCGTTTTTCGATATCTCATCTGAATTATTTTTGAAACACATATGAAAACACTTTCACATAACTCCATGCACCATAAATACTCAATAGAGGTTGAACACTCACATGATTTGGAAGTAAATTACTCGGATTCGTCCGAGTCCGAGTCGTATTCCTCCGCGTTGTTGGAGCCGATGGGGGCGGAGGATGTGGATGGCTGCGGCTCATCATATTCCTCCGCGCCGTCCCCTCCCTCTTCCACCAGCTCCAGCTGATCTGGAAGAGTGGGGCGGCGCGGGTCGTATAATTCGCCGGCCATCCTGCAAAACTCGACAAATGCGTCGAGTTTCATCTCCCGGCAGCGCTTTTCATTTCATAAAAAGGAAGACGAAGCTAATTATTTTCGGAGCGGATAAATGATGATCTAATATATAGTGAATGTATAGCAAATGTACCTTGTAAAACATATACCTGGCGAGATTGCCAGGTATGTGTTTTTTTTTCCGCATGCCGGGAGCAAGGGCCACACCTTTCGCTCCACACCAAACCCCCTCGATGGAGTTGGTGTGGGCGCCAGTGTCTGGGTCCTGCAGAAGTTGAGAAATGTTTCAGAAAATGTGAAGTACGAAAATTGAACTATTGGCAATGAATTGAGTTGATCATACCACAAAGGTGATCGAGTGGTTCACCGTGAGGTGCTCGTACCCCGATGCCCCCAAGGAGTCGTACGCGCGCCAGCAGTCTGATATAACGGTTGTTCCTGTTAGCAAAGACGAGGAAATAATAGGTGCAAGGCGCTTTCTGTAAAAGAATGAAAAAGTACGTTTCTCTTCATACATACCTGGAACAACCCACTGCTGAATGAGCGGTACTAGAGTTTCGCGGTCCCTCTTTTCAACCGGAAACAAACATACCTGCCCGGTACCCCGCTCGTACAACCCGAAAACCCACTGGCCCTCGACTTGATGTCCCCGGTGGTACTTACGACGACCGAATTTCGATTCGTCGATCTCAACTACCTTACCGGGTCCCCCTAAGGGTTTTCTGTTCACCACCATTGCGTCGTGGACCACCTCTCGACAAAAGCTGGCCCAATTAACCGCGGAGGTCGTTCCGAAGCCTAGTAAATTCGAAATCGAGGTCAGAGGAGTTCGGGCGACCCACTGGGCAACGAACAAGAGAATGTTTACCAGTGAAAATCTGGAAACCGCGAAAAACGTTCCCGTGCGGTACGACACCCTGGTCCCACAAACGTTCTTCCTCTTCGTTTTGGGCACCGGGACACTAAATGTGCACCTCCACGTATACCCATCGGCCCTGTTAAATACCAAATCATTAGAATAAAACATTACTCATCTCAAAAGACCCGTATCTAAAATTACGACTCCCATTAATGAATTACCTTGAGGAGTCCTCATACAATTTAAGGGGATTCCCGCACTTTGGGCACATGTAAGTGCCCTCCGCGGGAATCAACCCTAGATGCACAAGACTTAAATGGCGAGCCTCCTTGTTCCCGTCCAATTTACATAAGTCTTGTATCTTGTACGTTTCCTAGCAAAATGTTGGCGATGTTTTCCGATGAGAAATAAAATATTTCGCTGCATGCACGTATCACACGATGTAGAAACAATGAAAATAACTTACCATGACGGCAGCGGGAAGGGACTCGGCGAAATTAACTACACTTAAACTTAACTACACTTAAACTTAACAAATTACTTAACAAAAAACAACAACGTAAAACTTTAAACTAAACAAAAAACACAACGTAAAACTTTCAACAAACAAAAAAACAGCTACTCGGACAACAGAACTCTACTCGACAGGACAAGACGCACACCAGAACTCGGAACAGACTCGGAAGCACTCAAGAAGCACTAGTGAGAGAATCGAGAGAATAATCTTGCAATCAGCACTGTTGGATCCCGAGCAATTTGATACGTTGCCTCTTTCGCGCGTAAATCTTCCCACATTATTGTGAAATTACCTTTTCATGATTGATAACCAATATCAATATACATTTTAATCATGGAAAGCTTACGTATCAAATAATGTTATGTAAAATATTCATGAAAGTAAAGTCGAAAGTAAATAGTAATAACTTTTTCAGTTACCGCGTTTTTCTATTGACATATATTCATTGTAATTTTTATTCATGTACAAACATTTTCTGTCAAGGAATCTAACTTACTAACGATTGAATTAATTTAGAAATATTACTCATTTCCAATATATTCACCGCAGAGATTATTCAGTTAATATATTTCATTTTCCGTAATGCGTTTTCCCTCGTTTTTCATTTAGTCTTATCGAGTTATGAGTAACAAATATAAAAACAGATCTATGAATAAAGGGTGTAAAGAAAAAAGGGTTGTCTTTTTTATTACATTTAATGTCATTTACATTACATTTAGTATGACTCTTATTTACATTAAATATTTACATCAACATGACTGTTGTTGACATTACAATTGGAATGTTGGTTACATTTTCAATAGTTCATGTAAACTATGAAGTAAAAGTATTCAGTGAATTATAGTGTTATTTACTTTTAAGTATGTTTGAAATAAATACATTATGTTCTGTTTTTTCATGTGCTTTTCAAATTAAGCATTTGACTTCGGAATTGTCTTCTACGCCGTATTCTAAATGGTAGTGGGCGTCGGAAATATCTCGGGAAACTTCGGAAATACGACACCGATGACAGCTTGGCAGGACCGGGACTCAGGCGAGTGACATACAGCAGCTCCGAGAATTTTCCCCTCTGGTTGATGATGAAGCAGACCACATGCTCGCTTTCATCCGTATCCTGTCACATAATGATTTATTTTAAATTATTTTCGACAAAAAAAAACAAACCGTGATAGTCCCTTTTGCATCCATTTACAAGTAAAATATCGAAAAACTCAGACACGACTCAATTATTTCTTGAAATACAGGAAAAAGTTAAAAAAAATACATTTCATCCCAACTCATCTTCTTAAAATCGGAATTTCGAAAAACTCTTACTATCATATTTTTTTATTCTAGACCCCTCACTTTGTACTGCTGTAGAAGGCACAACAAAAATCATAGATTAAAATAATTAACACCATAAAATTTGTCATGTTGTTGTGCATATACTTATAGAGAAAATAGTTCTAAGAATGAATAATACTTTTAAAATAGCAGAAATGTTTCAAAAAACGCGAAATTTTTACTGCTTTTCCCGATACGTCTACTTTACTAATTTTTATACAGTAAACTAAAAGTGTAAAAAATAATTCTTATTCAGCGAATGTTAACAATTATGTTTGTGACTACATTTAAAAATTTCAAGCTTCTACTTGCAAAATATAACGAGATATTAACATTTTCCATAAACATTGCTAAAAACGACCATGCACGTTATTATTCTAGAAGTCTCCACTTCCTGATTCTACTGACTGATTCTAGAAGTCTCCACTTCCTTTACTCTTCGTGCTAAACTTACAAAATAATAATTCGACTATTTTCTTAAATTATCTTATATAATTTTAATTCAAGTTTTCTTTTTTATTCAGTTGAAAACAGTGTTCTAATGAAGGTTGAGAAAAAAGGGAATTTTTCTCCTGACAATTTTGTCTCAATTTGTACATATTATATTTATTTACAAAAAGAATTCCATCTCTCGTGATTGTCAAAAGTTATTCTCAAAAAATCAAATAAAATTATAAAATATTAACGAAAAAGTTAACCCAATTCCCAATTAAGCAAATTGTGATATGCATTCCGACATGGATATAGAAAGCTACAAATTTTATTTTAGATCAAGAAACCATGAAATCCATTAATATCGCACTCTGAAGGTCGCTAGTGTATTCATTTGCTGTATTGTTCACTGTGCTGCGAACAGCAGCTCATCACGATCTCAGTGTGGCCCTTTAAATCTCATGGCGCCGCTAGTGAACTCCGATTGGTTGCGTCGTGGCGGAGAGATGTAAATAGTGCGGGACATTATTTCTTTATAACTACCGTAAATATGAAGAGCGAGGAATACGACTTATATTTTCGGAACCGTAATAATATTTGCAGTATTATGACATTAATCATTTTTTCGAACCCTCTTTGGACCGCCAAGTGAAATTTGGCCGTTTTATCATGTCACTTCATGTGAATACTAAATTTATGATGATTTATTACTATGTGATGAGTGAATCACAAAGTGAGTACCAGAACCTGTTATGGTTCTAGCATTGTATTGGTTTTTTTGTCTCACTTCTTTGGTATCATTTGCCCTAATACAGGAACCACGCAGTTTCTCCAAATCACAAAGTACTTATAGGTTTGAGTTACTTTGCATCTGGTGGTATGATTCTGCCAGTTGCTGATTTTTATGGTGTGAGTGAGTGTGGCTGGAAGAGTGATTTGGGAGGTAAGATTAATCTACATATTTGAAGTTACTGTTTTGATGTGTGTATTATAACCACTTTTCTCTAGGTGTGGTTCCCTCGCAAGGAAACTCGAAGACTTTATACATATGCCACAATCTACAGAGGAGAGACTCTTGGTAATTGCCAATTTTCCTAGTGTCGTTGGTGCCATAGATTGCACCCACATTAAGATCCAGTCACCAGTTATAATTAATGTGGAATTCCAAATGTTTTGTGTTTTGATAAATTATTCTTAATGGAATTTGGTATTAAACATTACCAACCTCCAGCTTTCTGTTATTGAATATGTGTCATGCATTTTCTTATTGTAGGAGGCAACAACGCAGAACTGTTCAGGAACAGAAAAGATTACTTTTCTCGGAATGTGCAAGTTGTCTGATGCTGAGCATCATTTCTACCTCATGGTATTGTCATGAACATTGTTTGCAGATGGCCTGGTTCCAGCCACGATTCGATGATATTCTCCAATAACAATCTGCACAACAGATTTGCTGGAGGAGAATATCCTGGGATGNNATATTCATGAAATTAGATATTTTATTAATATTTCATGAATTAGTCCTTAAGGGATTTTGAATATTAAATGTTGGACAGAATTCTTCCATACGAGTGATGGGAAGGTTGAAAAGTTTAATAGAAGACAGACTCTACCTTACGTCAGTGTAAGGTAGTATGAGTGTGCAGGTGACTGATCTTCAATGTCATGATTTTTTTAAATGAAGTAATAAACAATTATCTATGAACTCTGCTTGCTATTTTTAAACCTTATGGGGCTAATATTGAAATAAAACTCTTGAATTGGAATGGGACTTCTTACATGAAGCCTCAGAAGGAACAGTTTTGAAGTTCACATGTACATTCCAACATAATCACATTCTTCACAAATGAATATAGAAAAAAAATAAAGAAATTTGCTTTACCTTTCCAGACAATTAAAACTATTCAATAAAAACTGTATCAAAACTAAATAACTTGTGTTACAAACTAGAAACCATTTGTCAAGTAGATTTCTATTTAAATGGTATATTTTATTATTTACATTTTTAATGCTCAATTCATGAATTAGTTACAATAATTATTTTGATCTTAAGCAGAATAAATAACAATATTTAATATTTCATGAATTGTTATCAGCAGCAACTTGCATGAGTTAGTAGAGGAATAAACACTTAAACCAGATGAAAATAAATGAGAAAAAAGAACCCTGTAAAATTTTGCCCTAATCAGCATAAATATAAACCATGAATCTTTTGCCATCTGTTTTCAGGTTTTCCTTTATGGACTCTTAATGACCTTCAATGTTGACGAGCCCTAAAGCCCCACCGAAAAAAAAAAAGTTTTCCTTTAACATCTAGGAAGCTACATCCAGGAGGTTTGTGGTATACTTTCCAGATAATTAAAAGAGATCAGACTTTTTACAAGCAATAAAACAAATGGAGAATATGAAATACTCACAACTGCAAGACAGCAAGAAACTTCAAATTATGATTAACAGAGGTATAAAAAAAATGGTGAATTTTTAGGTCTTAAGTTTTATGAAGAAAAATGAGAAATTAAACCAGACGATGACTTCCAAAGACTGCCAGTACTCATTCAGAACAAATGATGATGTCAGCATAAGAGCACATCCATGAAATAAAATGAGAATTAACAGCACCGCCCTGAAATGCATTTCCTAGATCCTGGAAATATGAAATAAAATGGGAAAAATATACAAAAATATACATACAACTTATGCCTTACCCATGAAGCAAACACAGTAGTAAAACTTCGATGTATCATCAAAACGTTCTCAACAACTGTTACTTTTTACATTTTGAAAATACTTTTCTTCATCGGATGCTTATGATAAGATAACCCGAAATAGAGAAGTCCTCATTTGGCTCAAGTTATATTCACCAACAAAAATATTCCAGACTAGAGATATTTCCTTCTCAATAAAAATTAATTAATGTCTAACAAGTTAATTGACGAACATGTTAAATGTATTTTTAAATATTATTTTTTGACAGCTAACCCTTCGTGCAACCCGCTCATCTTACCGTGCGAAGAAGCAACAGCTGAGAAAGTAACATTTAGGATTATGCTGCTTTCCTTCGTATACTCCATATCTTTCAGTATATCTATAGAATTGTTGTTTATGTATTCTCTTACTGATTTAATCAATATGTATTTCATTTCTTCAAAATTGTCTTTATTCATGCATTCACTCATTATTTCGCTCATTTTATTTGTAAATTATTATTTTTGTTATATTTCATTGTTTGTAGAACCACTGAAGATGACAGTAATGGTATCAAAAACTGTTTTGTAGGAAATAAATCATTTGGTTGTGACAATGCTGTCTTTAACTTCTTTTTTATCCAATTCTGTTTTGTGTGCAGAAAAACTGCTCAACAACCGTGGTCCACAGCCAATTATTCCTATTATGCGCTTCCTTTTGAATAGGAATGGGTAACTATCAAAAACATTTTGATTTATCATTAATTGATAGATTACATTTTACAACGTAAAATCAACGCAGTAACCAATTATTTTTTCAAAGTAATTTTACTTTTAAAAAACCTACTTATTTTTTGCAAGGGGGTTGAATCAATGTGCATGGCTGACTCACCAAGACATTTTGTACGTTATTGACATTTTATCTTATCTTATTATAAGTCTTCACATTACTTAGAGAGTTAGTTTCACATAAAATTGGGAAGGAGTATCAATATTTGCAAAAAGAAAATAGTATATTTTCTTTTTATAAAATGAATTAAAATTGTTTTCATAATCATGAAACAATAATCAGTCTAAATATAATTCATACTTTCCTTTTGATTAATCAAATAAAAAAGTTGATTGCTGTTAGAGTCATGATTTGATCGCCCATTGGCTTGGCTCATTTTTTAAAAATCAGTATGGATCATTTGAACACTGTTACCAAAGTGTGTGATGGTTCATACTATCATTTGAAACATTTTGGGGGGTACTTAAGCCTAGTCCCTCTGATGGATATAATACCTTAATTAAATAGAAGACAAAGAGACAAAAAAAAAGGAAATTAATTTTACTCAACGATTTGACTCCTTAAGGAATTTATACTGCCATGAGGATTAAATAAAGAGGGCGAATGGTACCAAGCTTAGTATGAAGCGGGCTTCTTTGTGAGGAAGTAAACTGAAAAGTTAATGATAAAAATGTGTTTATCTTGTGTTGACAAAATGCTTTGTCTGATACTCAACTAATTTCCATACTTAAAAACATACCATCAGTGAAAAAATTATAGATATCTTAATTTGTATTTGAATAGAAAGTTACTCTAAAGACCTACATGAAAGCTAGATATACCAAAATTTAGCTTCTTTTGATCTGTATAGACTGACTCGAAGAACAAATTTTATCATAGTTCGTGTGCACTTGCACCCACATTTTGAGTGGAGTGGCTCAGTGTGAAACACTAAAATCTTGGTAAATTCTTGAATAAAAAAATATTTTAAAAAAGCACTGTGTAATGCAGACCAGTGATTTGCGAAATGCAGATTTTTAGCTTTTGAATATGTTTATAATACTCAATACATACAACATACACACAACTACCTACATGTCTATATCTCTATCCTCTACCTAGTAACATCACACTACATATCTACATCACACTATATGCAATATTAACATACACATATACACTCAAAATACCCATACATTTTTCAGGAAGCTTCTGCTAATAAGTATTCATTCACTGTGTAAAAGCATTTATTAAAAAGTTGAGTACTTGTTAAAGTTTTGGGAAGTTTTAATTTCTCGGGGAAGTCTGTTATACAGTTGGATTCCTATGTAGTGTTACAATGTGTTTTGTGGAGATTTGAGTTATTTCTTATTTGGTGTTCATGTATCATTGTATTAGTTTTATATTTTGAATGTTTGTTTTTGTTTGATATTTTGTAGGATATATATACCTAGCAGAGTCAGTATTTGTAAAGATTTGAAGTGAGGTTTACAGCTCACTGGATGAATTTGTGATGATTCTGAAACCTTTTTCTGTAAGAGGAAAATTCTTTTTGATTTAGGTGTGTTCCCTCAAGAGTGAACCATACGTTAATAGTGAATGAAAATAAGCAAAGTATGAATAATTATGCTTTTATTTACACTTGGTTTAATGGTTCTAATGGCATAACCGATTTTGCTGAGCTGGTCAATGTGTGTATTCCAATTTAGATTTTCATCTAGCTATATACCTATAAATGTTTGTTTCTTGTACATATTTGATTTTGTTATTAATTGTTATGTCTGGAAAATAAGTATTTTTGTTTTCTTTGATGGAATCCTGTTACGAACGAATAGCCATTCGCCATACACATAGAGGATATATGGGGACTTGTATGTTTCAACAAGCTAAAGAGATAAGATATGAGAAGAGATTCTTGTACACGTCTCAGATTCATAAATACACATTTATTACATTTTAACAAAGTATACATTTAGTTTCCTTAAATTACAGAAGCAGAATTACATAAATTTTCTCCTGAATTGCAAAGTTGAAATTGGTTGTTGTGTGCAACCAATACTCCGAGAATAATGGCTTCTACGGAGTTACAATGGATAAATTAATATCACAAAGCATAAACAAGTGTTTATGAAAAATCCCCTTAAATAACCCTTTCCCCAGTTAAAGCAGAATTACGGTATGATATTGGCAAATTTGAGGTGCGATCGCATCTGATCTGCACTATATAAAAGGAACCCTCGCTGGACTCAAGTTTTCGAGTGCAATCCCCCCGTAACATCCTTAAATATTTACAATAGTACCTGCTTAGACATTGATAGCGGTTATAACAACCATAGAATTGTGCAGGATTTTGAGGTGCATTAGATCAAGTGATTCTTGAGTAAATGCAGGTCTCGTTATTACGAGAATAAATACTTAGTAAGTTGAAGTGATTCTTATTGGTAGCCTTCCTCCGCTGCCATGGTCTTCTGTGGAGTAGTCTTCCTCGTGTCAGCCTTGTAGCGTGGAAGCAATAACAAACTAGAAAATGTTCGTGAACAAGTATGTTCAATGCTGAGTTGCCGAGAGTGCTATGCCATGTATTGAGATGGCGCAGCTGTTGAATGACTTCATACAGAAAGTCATGTTCCATAAAATGTCTCGTATCACAGATACATTAGTATGTTCAATGGTTCGAAGAGTTGCTACGAGTAGATGAGTGACTTCGTGTCACGACACGACGACATGTCCCCAGAGTAAGACTGCAGAATGTGAGTAATGTGGCTCGAACGCGGCTCTTTATATAGCCGGCGCACGGAACGTACACATGGAGCGTGTTCACTAATTCAGTATCATGGAACTTGCAGTTAAAGATTATAGTTTCAAGAGAATGTCTATATTCAATAAATACGTATATATTCACAGAGTAATCATGCACATGGAGTAAATAATAAGCTTCTCAAAGAACACCAATGATTTAGAGTTTGTGATGGATGAGCATTTTACGAATGTTTTCCTATTTACGAACAAATCCTATTGCAACTGTTTTTTTCTCATGTATTAAGTCTGTTATTTTCAAACCATAGTAGAATTTTCTGGATAAAGTTTTTTGATTGTTAGTTAACTCAGCTATGTTTTTTCCAGTAATCAGCAGCATATTGTTGTAGTCCTATATCTGTTGATGGTTCTACAAGATTCCCTAAACAATTTATGTAAATTAGGAAAAGTAATGGTCCTAGGATGGATCTAGTATTACTTGTGATGCCTCTGTTGACACTGCTGATCAGCCACAAAGTGTGAGGAGGCGCATGTTTCAGCTTCCTCTCCACGTGCACACAACTTGTAATAAATATTTCAAACAAAGAGATGCAGATCCTTACTAGTTCGTACAGAATAAAACACACCACAAACCTGAAAGCCATACTGCATGAGCACCATTCGCGGAGGAAGCCTTGGAGGAGGCCTTCAACCCAGACTGTTGCTGCACACAAATAGGGAAGCTGATGGTGGTGCGCCCAGTAGCTGCCAGAGTTTGGCTAGAGGCACTGCGGGAGGTAGGGCTGCGGATGGATCATCATCATTGTCGGGATCATCTCCATCCTCTTTGAGGCGGGACAACAAGAGGCCAGCGAGTGCAGGACCCAAGTGGACACACCTACAAAATGAGTGGTGCCTCAATCATTTATGTATATCTAAAGACAAATATGTATTTGTTGAATGGTATGAATTGAGGTGTTATACAATGTGAGATGGCAACTTTTTTATTACTTACCTCACAACTTCCGGGTACCTACTTGTGGAGGATGTTTTGCAATGTCAACAGCCAGGTGAAATGTAATACTTCCTTTTTTTACATTAACAAATGAACCTAACTGATTGAAACACCTGACCTCGCAAGCCTGGGAAAGCAAATAATTTTAAATAAAAATAAATTCTTTAAAACAATTGCAAGATGTTTTAGAACATGAATTTTAACTAATGAAGTCTACAGATATATTTTATATTCTTTCAGATATCAGTTTTGAATAACAAAAAATATTTTCATTGAAAACAATAAATTTTTTTTGTACAGCTCATTTTTTTTTTTTTTTGAACAGCTCATTTAAGATAAAACAAGTTTTCCTTTTAAAACCAGATGAAAGTATAATGAGTCATCTATAAGGAGATTGTGTTCAAACACACCACCACAAAGAAAGTTAACAATTTTTATTTTTCTGATAATGAAGGAGTCAATATTCTTGTTATACATACTGTCAAAGAACGCAAGTGTAACAATATCTTCATACACGATCATGACCAAACACTTTTCTAACAAATAATACACAACTTTCCTGAAGACTCTTCCAGAAATCGTTAGTCAACATATGATTCCAGAACTTCTTTTACTGTTTCTGTAAATACATTTTCACATATGTTGACATCAATTTTACTGGTTAGTGATTTCACACAGAGGAGCAATATTTCATCTCTAAGGGTTGCCTTAGATTCAATAAAATATGATTTTAGAGGGATTCAACACATACCATTCCTCGGGGTGAGACATCCAGTAGTACACCGTGGTGATTGAGAGCAGGCTGATCCTCGATCAACACCGGCACCATTTCAGGACTCAGCAATAGCTGTGTTAGTGTACACACAGCGTAGTGTAGTCCTGCAAGGCTCTCTGCATGGATCTGGACCTGTAGAAGATGGCAGAAACTTATATAAACTGGAATTTGTATAGGGTTTCTCAAAATTTCATCCATTATATTCTATTCAAAAATTAAATAAGTGATAAATTTCAAATAGCAACAGCCCGGGAATCAAACTCGGGATTCCTACTTTGATCTCAAGGGTGTCAACCAATACAACAGTCATTCACCTTCAACCAAGCCCTAAACCTGGAAGACCTGAGACACATCCCCAAACAGGAGATAGGTGAACGCAGGCAGTACAGTTGTCAAAGATGACGAATGTTGTGATGGTGGTGTAGTGGTTAACACTTCTGCAATCAAAGCAGGAGTCTCCGGCACAATTCCTGGTCCATCAACTATTTCAAAAACAGAAGTTTTTGAAATATTTCTATCAAGAAATAAATGCCATCATAGGAACACAGTGAGAGAAATTCAGGTAACCCAGAATGAGAGTAAAAACTAAGTCAATGCTTAGCAAGTAAATAACAATTCTTTTTATCTTACAGAGATAACTGTGAAGGATTTCTATTTCAATAAGATTGCAAGAACATATTTTTACATTTGGATACTACAAACATACAAGCATTTTTGTAGGGTATGCAAAATTTTGTTCAATGCCCAGTGAAAAAGAGAGAGAGAGAGAGAAATAGATTTTCTCTATTAATCTTGTCTCAGGAATTTCCTCCATAGTTTAAAAATTATTAACACACATCAAATTTTAACTATTTCATGTCTTATGATGAGGTCCAGGCCATTTGGCCTGCTCTTCCACCTAACCGTGACCTTGAGTGAGGGAAGAGGGAAGGGAACTTATGGTACCGAACTGACATTTATCTGGAGTAGGTGAGGGAAACCCCAGCTGAAAACCTCACCTGGTTTGGCTGAGGAGGGTTTGAACCCGCGCTCTACCACCCAGAGAATCATGAAAGGTAAGATGCTACCACTAGACCATCACTGTTGGTATTCAAATATCAAATGCAAGTAGATATTCAGTGATATTTTTAGGAAGAGAAGAAGAATTAGGTTTTGCCCAGGAGAAGCCAAGTGAGGTTGAACTGCTTCGTCTGTTGAACTAAGAATTCTTAATATTTAAATGCCTCAACAAACAAGCTGTTTTAAAACTTATCTTGGATTAAGCAGATTTGTAGTTTCTTTATGAAACCTTTTTATCAACAGAAAACTTTTTAGGCAATATATCAGCCGTCTGCAGTGCAGGAATCTAAATAAATTATTGTCTACAATTCTACCATGTGCCCAAAAAAGAATTTAAAATGTGCTCATTTTATATGATTTATAGACAAAATACGAGTTTTGCCTAATGGTAAATTAATATTATTTTCTAGAGTATTTTCATTTTAAATTATAAAAAATTTGTTTGGGGTCCCCCAAGAATTTTCTTGTATTTTCTGATTTTGTAAGGGCTCAAATGAAAAAGCAGTAGGTTGAGATGTAAGATAAGGTCTAGAATAATTGCACCTCATAAGTCAAAAATTTGTGCAGAAACTTGTTTTTTAACATAACATACTTTTAAAAACAAAGTATTAAAAAATAAATCGTAACACACACTAAATACTGAGATTTCACTGTAATCGATTGCCTCACTATACCCCACCACAATCTAATGCCTGTAGTGTTCTCACTAACCCTTTCAGAGTTGACATGAGATAACCCAGAAGCCATGCAACACTCCACCTGGTGAGCAGGCCAAGCTTCAGGGCGTCCAGCAGCTGGACCTCCAGGTGGCCCTTTGCTCACCTTAGCCCAGAGCAGGACGGGACACTTCCCACACATCCAACACTCTAAACACATCACAAAATACAGTTTGCGGGCCACCAATATTTTACTATTTACAAAATTAAATTACCATTACCATCTGTCAGAGTGACTAGGCTTAAGTACCCCCATAAAACATTTCAAATGGTAGTTTGAATCATTCTGTATCCAATAGCAATGAATTTTTATGCCCTTATGGCACAAAATTTTGAAATCTTTGACATTAAATTACTATAGGCTTATATAGAGAAACTTTCACTGGCTTATGTTTATTTTGATATCCTGACACAATTATCAACCTTGCATAGCAAATAAAAAAAGTGAATTAAAATAGCAACACAATGCAATCAGATTTCCATACCTTACATGGCTTTTAAAAGAATAATTCAAGAAAAACTGTTGTAAATACTGTTCTAATGGAAACAGCAGCCATATCACATCACATGTGATTCTCATCAAAAAAAGAGTCAAACAAAAATCTAAATTAATTTTCAAGTTCGAAAATTTACAAAATACTTGGTCAAACCCAATAGTAAGAATCAGTGTGCAAATTATTACTCAATTAGAATTCTTTTGACATGAATAGTTGACAACTTGACTTCAGTCAATGTGGATATAATATCATATGTAATATAAAAATTACAATTGTTTTACACCCCAACCTGTCCTCCAAAATGTATGGATAACAATATTCCTTACCTCTGCCCTAACAAAAAATTTATCATAAGAATTAATTAATAATTGTACAAACACCTGCCCTTCCATGAGAAAGGTTTTATTGTTTCTTGGAAAATATGCAGAAACCCAGCTTTGATACACTGATTTAATTGTTTGTTCTTCATTGCACAGTGCTCTCATGGTAACAATATCAAGTGCTCCACCACCCTAGTAGGTAATCCACGGACAGTTTCCTAAGTTTGAGTTAATTTAGGAAATTTATGAATTAGGAGACAGTAGGTATAATAAATTGACTAAATCATAAATGGATATTTAACAAATTCTGGGAAGGCATTTTCAGGGTGTCTATTTACCTTTCAATTCCAAATGTTTTAAATAATTCTAATACTTGAAATTCTTCAAATACTTTACTTGAAAAAATAATTTTGAACATACATTGAACTTTAAGAGAGATTCTCTTTATTTTTGTGGTCAAAAACAAATTTTTTTAAGAACAAGTTAAATAAAAGAACAGATTTCAGAGGAACATTATAAGACTGAGAACAAATAAAAATCATACAACACTAGTTTCAAAACAAAAATAATTGTTTCTTCCCAAAATTGATCGGTTAGATTCTGAAAATAGGATTTGATTCTTAATGATTAGAATCACCTATGAATGGAGATATTGCTGGGCACAACAGCAATGTCCAGCTGTTTCTGAGACAGGAAAGGTGCGCCACCCAGTTCTTCAATGCACAGAGGTTGGGGCCACAGCAGGTGGAGGCCGGGCCGAGTCACAAGAGGTCATACAGGAGCTCTGATGTGTGCACAAACTAGGCTCTCAATTGCCTATGCATTCCAGAACATTTCAATAATAAAAGAATAAAATTATTATGCAAACATAAAACAGATCTGAACCAGATATTTTTATGACTCACTTTTTATGACATATTTTTATCACTATCCACAGATATATATGGTTTACTTCTAAAAATAAACATGTTATGTGGTTCATGTTTATTTTGTTACAGAGACCCAGAAATCACGACACAAAAAAATAGCCTTTATTTTATTTTAATTTTAAATCATGAAACTATGGTGTGTTTATGTTTAATAACAATGATATAAGAATGAATGCTTCTATTTACTAAATGAAAATAACTTACTAACTATATAACAGAAAGATTCACCAGAAAGCCATGAACAGTACCAGGTTCACTCCCAATGTGCTGCTAAGCAGATTTGACTTGCTAAGCACTTAGAGGACCCACACTGAGAGGATATACCCCACAGTTGGAAGTCATTTATTTAAGGTATTATATCCATCAGATCAATTAGGCTTAAATAGTTTGAACCATTTCCTAACCAGAGGCTACGAATTTTCATAACATTACGGAGCAAAATTTTGAATTATTTGACTTTAAATTACTATGGGCTTATATAGATAAACTCTCACGGGCTTATGTTCTCTCGATATTCTGGCGAAAGTACCAGCTTAACATAGCGAAAAAAACCTACTAAAACATTGCAAATGTTAATAGGAATGCAGTGACATTAAGATTTTTATACCTATGGGGTATTTATATAAGTAGAATGAATTATTAATTACCTAGCTGATTACCCGGAGTTGCTCGGAATTCTATTTTCTTATTAGGCCAACGAACCCACTCGCCGGGATCCGCGCAGGTCGAAATTTCTCTTCCGCGGCAAGGCACAACGGGGACAGAACGACTGCACCATTTCATTAAAACGCTTATGTTACAAGCGAATAACCAGACGCTCGTTACACAAGGAAGAGTATAGGAGGAGTTACAGCGTATTTCAGCTAGTTTTAATGTAATAGATGAAAGGAAATGTTCTTTTGCGGAAACACCGTGATGATAACAATTATTCACATTTATTAAGAGACAAAAATAATACATATATTGTTCTAAATTACAATAGCAGATTTATACCATAAATGGTTAACAACAAAACTTGATACTATCCATTGTGAGTGGATAGTTTACTCTGCGAACTACCATCAACAGATATACATAAATACAAAACGCATTACTCGTCAAATGGAGTTGCTATTTTGATTTAATTTAAACAGAATTACGAAATTATACAATGCAAAGATGTAGTATGACTTATACGTCGATACGAAATGATTCTCACCGTTCCATGAGTTTTCATGGAACCGCCCCCCAGACATTTAACCTATTACATAAGTGAATACCTGCGCATTACAAGAATAAGTTATAAAAATAACCATGAAATACAGGATTTTTGGAATTGTACCCTCGTACCCTCGACGTAGGAGGGGATAAATGAACAATTGGTTACTTTCTGAATCAAGACTCTGTGGTCTCCGGAACAAAAGGTTCTCGTCAACACGAGGTGAATACTCATAGAGAATCCTTCGGTGTTGTCATCTTCCGTGTGGAAGGCGGCTGCTCACGGCCCGCAAGGTCGACTGGTGAAAGTACAGGTTCTCAGCAGGTTCATAGTGGTCGCTCTATCGGACTGGCTTGCTGAAACTTAAATAAGTATGAGCGCATGGGCTCGGAAATGTCAACGTATTACGTATTACTGTTAACACGCAAACACGACACAGCACTGGAATGATCTCTTAAGTAAGTAGATCATGTCCCAAAAAATTCATTTTACGCATTAGTACGTAACAACACAAAACTGAAGTGATGATCACTCATCCCTACTATCGGGAGTCACGACCATAAACGACGAACGACGAAGTACCTCGCTCTGAGGTCGACTGAATGATGCATGATGATGCCTGTGGACAGCTGCTTAAATAGCTGATGCACAGACTTTAGATATGAAAGTAAGTTCGGAAAGTCTTTCCAGAACTATGGATGTTCCGTGAACTTAGAGTTCGTTTATGGTTTCTTGGTCACATTGTGGTCATAGGTATCGATAGTATCTAGTTACCTCAATGTAGATCGATTAGAAATCGACTATTATCGATATAATTAGACATCGATTTAGCGCATGATTTGAATTAGCGCTCTATACACATGTATAAATATAAACAATTTACAATAAATATAAACAATTAATAACAAATTACAATATTATTAATTTTTAGCCCTTATGAACCTTGGTTCATAACAGCTTATAAAATCTAAATCATTCGCCCAAATTTTACGATTTAAAGGTGCTTTTAATCAATGTTAAATGCACCAAACAAAAAGCCATTAAATTTGATGGATTAAAACACATTATTAAAAATAGAAGTGTTAAAATACTTCAATTTAAGAAAATAATTAAGAAGGAAAAAATCTGTTTTCGATAATTTAGGGAAACCTCTGGAGATAAACATGCCGTCACGGACTTTTTTTGTAAAACTCTTTTAGGCGAACAAAATTGCCATTCATACTTGTCAACTACCTCTAACCGTTTATACCTCTTATTTCCCGATTTCATCGACATTTATGGTCTAAATCATTTTCTATCTTTCTTTTCACGCATTTTAAAAATAAAAGTTAGCCCATGTTCATGCTGAACATCTTAACTATCTCCTTGCCAAATTTTATAATTATAGTCGTGATTAACAGACAGACACACTTTCGCGTTACGCATTTATATATTAGTATGGATTAAAACTATTTTGGTAAAGTGTAACACTGAAGGCGTACCCACCTGGTCAATGCGGGGACTCGAATCCAACGACGAGGCTTGGGATGAGTAAGCTGCAGTGGAGTGAGTATGCGGAGTGCGGTCCGGATACGAGACTCCAGACTCCGGCACATCTCCGCTAGCAAAGGACTCCACCGATGTGCTCCGCCCACGACGCCTCTGCCTCCGCTGCACACGCTGTCCGACATCTCGTGCGTGTGGTATCAGTGTTCCGCGCCTGCACCGGATGGTGCTCATCGTGGATTGGCTGCACGGCTTAAATTTTTACAAGACCCACTGAAACATAGAATGCGAGTGCCATGTCCGCCGGAAACCGGCGACTTGGGCACTCATTAGCAGAGAAAAGTGGAGTGAAGGTAAAAATGAGGTAGGGATAAAAGGATAAATTGATGGGAGTGATGGCTGGTTTATTGGTAGGAGGATGAGATTGAGGCGAAAGGATGAAATTGAAAAAGAGATAGTTAAGGGTAGAATGAGGGAATGGGGAAGTATCTCGGAAGGATACCGACGGTGAGCACGGGGATTGTCTCTGCGAAACACATGCCGAGAGTACTTATGGAAGATGTTGGGGGTGGGGTCGTGGAACGCCTTCCGGATATGTTTCCGGGCCCGAAGGAAGATGAATTTAGTGATGGGTTCTAATTTGGAAATTCGACGAAGATAAGAATTGGGGGTGCCCATGGGCGGTTTAACAGCCATCCGCAGGAACCGGTTTTCAAGAATGTGAAGTCGACGATGAATTTTATTGGGTAGCCCAAGTTCCACAGGCATAGAGTGCCAGGCTACGGACACATGTTTTGTAAAGTTAAAGTTTAATTTTTAGCCGGATCCTGTGATTACAGAAAATAGGAGAGATGCGGGCAAGAGTACTATTCATTTTCTGAAAGAGAGACTTTCCCTGATCTTCCCAGCGAAGCTTCCTGTCCATCGTGATCCCAAGGTACTTGACACTTGCGGACCAGTCCACAGTGATGTCCTTGACCTTGAGCGACGGCAGGTTTCGAAACGACTTGCTGGAGAGGTAGCGGAAAGTGAGGATAATTGCCTTGCACTTGGAGGGGTTCAAAGTGAGCCCATTAGAAGAGCTCCAAGTGTCCAGGCGAGAGGTAGCTGTTTGAAGATTAGTGATAGAAGAAGGAAGATTGTAGGCACGTGCCGCATAAGCAATGTCATCGGCATAAAGAAATTCAGAAACATGCCCAGGTGCCGGAAGATCATGAAGAAACAGAGAGAAAAGAGTGGGAGCCCAGACACTACCCTGGGGGACCCCAGCGCAGATGGGGCGGATTGTGGATAAGGAGCGATGGTAGCGTACCTGGAAGGATAGTCCGGAGAGGTAACTGCGCAGGAGGTGATGAAAAACGGGAGGAACTAAGGAAGAGGTTTTGCGAAGGAGAAGGTCGTGGCGGATAGTGTCGAAGGCAAAGAAGAAATCGAAGAATATAGCAGGAATGGCAATTTGTCGAGATAGGATGGGAGCTAATTTCTGAGTCAGGCGCAAAGTCTGCAAAGCTGCAGGCTTGTTACGCCTGAAACTGAACTGGGTGGGACGACTGGCATGAGCAGAGTCTATGTGCGGGATAAGTTTGGCAAGGATAAGGCGCTCGAAAAGTTTGCCAAGAAGCGAAAGAAGACCAATGGGACGATAGTTATTAGGGTCCCGAAGATTCTTTCCCTGTTTGGGAAGGAGAATGATGGTGGCATGTTTCCTGGAAAGTGGAAAGTAACTGAGAGAAAGACAGGAGTTAAAGATGTTGGTAAGAAGAAGAACAGCGTTATGCGGAAGATGACGAAGATAAACACCTCGAATCTTGCCGGAGCCACCCACCTTGTTGGTTTTCACTCTCTTCAGGGCGGTCTTGATTTCCCAGATATCAAGGGTCCACTCATCGTCTAGTGTGGTGGGAGACAACGATGGTAGAAATGTGGTTAAGGGAGATGGATAGGACGTAATGCTAGGAGGGGAGAAGCGATTTTCCAGGATCTCGCCGAAGATCTCAACTTTCCTGGCCGGGTCATAAGTGGGAATAGGCGAACCTGGAGTGAGAAGAGGGGTGATGGCAGTGGAAGGGTTTCGGAGAGTTCTCTGGATCTTCCACACATCGTCGGAGGTTGAAACGTTAGCCCTGGCAAGATAGGCTTGCCATTGTCGGGCCCGGAAGTCGCGAAGTCTGTCCTGCAAGATGCGTCGGGTGTAGAGGAAATAAGATTTGTCAGAAGGGTCTCTGGTTCGGTAGAATCGCCGCTGAGCACGACGACGTTCCCCTATCAGAGCGAGAATGTCCTGCGGGGTGTCCGGGTGAGAAGAGGAGACAGGGGTGAATGTGCTAGAATGTCGAAGGCTCGTCAACATGTGATTTGTCACGTGAGAAATTGCTCTGTCAATGTCGTCAGGTGAAGTAAGGAGAAGGTTGGAGTTCACCTTATGGCTGAGTCGTGAGGTGTACTCCCGTCAGTCTGCCTTGACAGATGGAGGAGGTTGAAAGTCATGGAGGAAAGGGCCTAAGTAGGTGGAGAAGACAATAGGGAGGTGATCAGAAGTTAATTCAAAGCGGGGATGGGGGGTGGAAATTTGTAGATTAGAAGAGTGAAGGACTATGTCTAGGATGTAATGCGGTACGTCGTTGATGAGGTGAGTCGGACCAGAGGTAAGAGGGAGAAAGAGAGTCGGGTATTGTGTGAGGTATGTGGCCAAGGATATACCGCCGATGTCGCAGACTGCAGCACCAGTCGGTATGTTTGCAATTGAGATCTCCGGCGATGACGATGTAGTCACCCAGACCTCTGAGTATGTTGGGATCCGCCCCATCGAGAGTTTTGCGAGGCCGCAGATAAGCGGAAACCACTATAACTGGGACTCGTTGGGTGCCGAACTCCAAGACCGTGGCTTCAAGAGAAGAAAGAGTAGGAGTGGGAAACCGAGTGTGGGGTATAATTTTACGAATGGCGATGGCTGTACCGCCGTGTGGGTTTGGATTGGGAGTGACGTAGGGCCTATCATCTCGATAGATGTAGTACCCCGAAAGAGAGAAAGACGAAGGGGGAGTAAGCCATGTCTCCTGGAGAAGAAGAACATGGATTGAGAAATCGGAAAGAAATTGCCGAATTTCCACGTGTTTACTGGCCGTCGTCCCACGGCAGTTCCACGACGCAAAGGAGGTGATTGCATAACTCGACTGACCACCTATACAAAGACTGATCGATCGAAAGCCGACTACGGATGCAGGAAGGATCGATCAGTTTTTGTTAGAATTTGTGTTTGCAGGAAGGATCGATCAGGTGGTCAGTCGAGTTATGCGAGCCCCGTGCGGGGGCTCACGTACTTGTGATGGCGGACCAATAGCAATTCGGTATTGTGATGTCATGATGGTGGTCGTATGAACTTTGGATTGTGATGTATGTTGTGAGGACATTTCCACACCACAGTTGCTTGCGCATACTGTAGTCCTCGTGGCGCATTATTCTTTTTTTTATAGTGGCGAATTGCCCGGGAGGTATATTTCCACTGTATGCATTTTTGTTTTGTTTTTGAATTAGAATTGGGTTGGAGCCATAAGAGCTACGTATGCTGTTTTATCTTCTGTTTGTTTCATCATTGGTACACGAAGTATATTTTTACAATATGCTATTGTGTCTCCTCCAGGACCATAGAAGAATGTATAATCAACCTCTGTAGAGATATGTAATTTGGATTGGAAATGCATTTTTCCAGTTTCATCTTCAATTTGAGGTTGTGTTAGGTAAATTATAGGAAAATTGTTTGGAGGAATTGTTGGATGTGTAGAAATGTATCCAATGTCTAGTTTTCCATCTGTATATCTTGAAGATGATGTTCCATATGTGCGTCTGTATGTTATGGATGGATTGTCGTTTTCTTGTGCGCCTATAGTGTGTTGCATATGTGGTAATAAATACCAAGATGCTTGACCACGTCTTATTTGAGGTGCTCTAGAAAGAAGGGTGTTATCCATTGGATTGATGGGTATAGTCCATGTTTTTGAATGTTTACTCGATATTTCTTCAGTTGTTATAGTACCGAGATTTTGTTCGTGCTCTAGAACACTTTCTGTTTCTAAGAAAGGAGGTGCCCAATATTTTGTAGATGCGGGAATTTTTAATAGTTGGTCTTCTTTATTAATCCATTTTAGGATTAGATTTTGGGATTGTTCAAAGTCGATAGTCTTGAAATTTGTGTCTCCGGATTGTTACAATCTTTCACGTGTTGTAGCT
This sequence comes from Laupala kohalensis, assembly GCA_002313205.1. Taxonomy (NCBI): domain Eukaryota; kingdom Metazoa; phylum Arthropoda; class Insecta; order Orthoptera; family Trigonidiidae; genus Laupala; species Laupala kohalensis. The sequence continues at coordinate 116,275 of NNCF01126667.1, read as the reverse complement.
TCGTTTGTTATGGTGATGCGAAAGTTCGATAATGATTTTGAAATAGAATGTCCAGATAGATTGATGAATGTGTCGATATATGGATTAACGTTTGTACTGTCTTTGGTATTGAGCCAAAAATCTAACGTTTGGTATGGTAGTATGTAAGATTTGTCTTTTGTTTTTAATGTAAAGGAATATTTTATTCCAACCGTTCCGTGGGTAATTGCTGCATATTTTGGAGTAGGATTGTATGATGTTTGTGGATGGAGATATTTACCATATCCGTCTTGTAGTCCACCATCGCCAATAGACGATGTTAGTGAATCGTCTGTTCCTTCCGTTCTTTTTCTTTTAGCTCCTGTTTCTGTGGGCATTCTGTAACAGAGTTGCGAGAAGGGCAGCAATTCTTATTCTATTAACGTGATACTTTTCTGAAAATTTTATGAAGATCATTACGAATAGTGTTTACGTTATTGAGATCTTCTACAGGTGTCGGTATAGGTTTGTTATGAATATCTGGAGAATCTTGTTTCTGTTCTTGAGACTGTATTGTACTTAATTTTACACATATGTAATGGAGATGGTATAATATATGATAAGACATGTCAGTGAAATGGATAGAACCAGGAGGAGAAGTTAAAGGTGTTCGTTTTTTTGGAGTTTTTGAATTACTGTATTGAGGGATATAATGTTTGAATTTGTAAGTGAATATTCTTTCAAAAAGCGGTTCAGCTTCATTGTGTCAGTCAAAAGTTCAACGGGGTATTTGTTGTAATAACTATCATTTGTCGTAGCACTTTTTCTTTGCCCGAGTGTTTTTGGTCTACGTCGATACGTTTACCTTCTAATAGTAATTTCCAGTCACCAACGTTATCGGGCGTTATCCACGGTTCGTTAAATAGTATAGCTGAACTTACTGGTAATTGGTCCAGATGAAATGCAGAACGGTCCTTAGATTTGGTAATTGTTGTTGGTTGAATGGGTTCTAGTAAACTTTCCATTATCAAAGATTTTCCCATATTAGTATCTCCCATTAATACGAATCCATTTTTTTCGAAGTAACGGGATTGAATGAGTATAAAATGTGCATAAAATTCTGATGGATCTATTTCATTTTTAACAAACAGTTTTTTAATCCAACGAATATGTTCAAGATTGAAGTACGGTTCTTGTTTTAAATGATCATTTAAGAATGAAAAGTAAGGTTTGTTTCGTAATACTTCTTTGTTTTCTGCATTTGTCATCTGACAAAGCATATTGATGTATGATTTAATAGATGTGCCGCGTTCTTTTAGAAGACGTGTTTTTATATCATGCGGAACCAAACAAAGATATTCCGAATAAGATTGGAAAGTATATTGGTTTTTTATTTCTTCCAAAACATCAATGAAATTATGTCTATTATCTGAAGTCAAATTTTTATTTAAATTTCTCAATGTTTTAATATATTCAGCATAATTTTGACACAATGTTTCAACTGTGCTGCCCCTTTCTATAGTTGATTTGAATATATTTCCAATGTGTTCTAGGAGGTCTCCCAACCCAGCTCCAAAGACACGGAATGAGCGTATATCGTAACGGACGATATATAACGAGAACTTTGTGAGGAATTTGATGCGTTGTATTGTAAGATTAGCTTCTGTGTAGAGTTGATGAGACCAGTTAAGTGTTTGAGCGAGTCGTTTAATAAATCTTGACGAATTGCCGGTTGATGACTTAAAGATGAAGTGTGTGTGGTCTCCGTGGTCTGCGCATGCAAAGCTAGTGGGACGTTTGCATTTACTGCCTTGTATTGTTTAATGCATTCGGCGAAGTCGTTGGATTTGCGGGTGACGACGGTGTAATAATATTTACGGGAGTTGTTGTCTGGTTCTGCGTCGTAGTCCGTGGCGTATTTGTCTGTTGCCTGGCAAAATGTAGTCGTCTTTTCGCTGTACACGTCTGTCTCTCCGTGAAAGATTCTACTGGCCGAGGAAGCATTTGGGGTGAAGGTGAACACGTCTGGTGTTGGTGGAATGCGAAGTGGAGGAGTGTTGTCGATTCCAAAGTCCATGGTGGATTTTCCAGAGATGGCAGGAGATATTGTATTAATTCTGTCGCTCGGTTTATTAGATGTTGTAATAGAATGTCTACGATCCCCTGTATATTGTACACTTTCGTTGCACGTGAATTTGTCATTTCCTGGTGATAGACGTAAAGGGGATGTACGTTTGATGGAAAGGTCGCAGTTAGATCTTCGATTATTGTCGACCTGAATGCTTGAGACGAAATGTTTGTTAGTGTTAAGAATAACATATGAGGAAATTTCTTCACCTTTATAAATTGCACTTTCCGTACATAAGCGTTTAGGAGATCCGGAAATATCTTGACTATTTCGTCGGCTGCCTGTAGAATTTGAGTTATTACTAAGAGATTGTCTTCGTTTGGAAAAGTATTGTCCAAGCACTGGAATTGAATCGTGTATCGGCGAGGCGGAAGGCGAAATGATTTGTTCGTCGTCGCGCTCGTGATCTGAGGGTATGTATTCGGATCGGTTGACTGATTTTCCCAGATCCATGGTTCCATTGTCCAGATTATTGTTAATAGAATAAGAATTGCTGGTATTTGTTACCTGTATGAGTTCTTCGGTCAGTTCTTCCAGAAGTTCAGAGTAGGCGTGGCAGGAATCTTGATTCTCGTGTTGCGGCGTAGATGCACAATGTACACAGAGGCAGGATACACGACCGAGCACGCACAGATCGCAACGCATTCTGCTGTCTTCTGTGTGAAAATCCCCTCTTTATATATGCAAGCTATTGCATTGATATTCCATATATTGCATGTGTTTCATCATGTATTTGCTGAGAAAGTGATTTTTATAATTCATGACCTTGTTGGCAACTATATACTTAATTATAAATTGAATAATAAAGGGTATGTCCCCTTGATCAGTCCTCATGAGAAGTATACGTAATGCCACCCATTTCGTCATGTGCAAAGGAGGGAGGTAATGGATGTTGGTCGATCTAAAGCCAACTACGGATGCCGACTATAAAATAATTTATATTCATGTTCTCTTTAAGTTTCGATATTTTAGTTTCTTCATGTGTAAATGAAAGTGTTCAATGATATATTTTACGAGGAATTTAGAAAAGTTCTTCAAAATTTCAATAAACATGTGCAAATAAAATTTTATATTGAATTTAAAAGCAAATAATTTATATTTAAAGAAAACAATGATACTAAAAGAAACTCACGAGTTCGTAATTATACTCAAGTATTAAAACTTTCTTTAATAAAAATATTGAGTAGGAAACGGGTCTAATATATATATATATTGTGGCAGAACGAATAAGTCGTCTTTAAATAATAGAGAATATAATTACTGAATTAATGAATCTAAATAAAAACACCTCGGCTAATTTCCTCAGGGTTCCACAATACTTAAACGGGGTTCGATTTCTATCCGAAGGAAAGGGCCATACAATGGTTCCAATCAAGGAAAACGCCAGACAAATAAATCCATTTATGAAAGCTAATTTAATTTCAAAAAATCTTCCCTTAATTACACATCCCCCAAAAGACACAAAAACAGCTTGTGGTCTTTGGACCATACACTCCAACGTCTAATTTGACGTCATCCCCCAAAAAAAACACAAATACAACTCGTGGTGATTCAATCATTCACCTTTAACGTCTTAAGTGACGTCTTCCCCAAAAAAACACAAATGCACTGAATTTAAAAGATTGTCTTATTTAATTAACAAAAAAACATTTCCTTTTCTCTATGACAATCTTAACACACTGAATTTAAATACAATATTAATGAACTTAATCTTAATTAACAGGAAATCTCTTTAATTCTTTTTACCATTACAAATCACTGAATTTAATTTTGGCTTGACTCAGTTTAAGTTAAAGTCTCCCTGGGCACTCAGGTAGTTTAGAGTTCGTGCCTTTTGGTCTGAATTCAAGCCACTTCCTCTAGGACGCTTAAGCGCATACGACGGTGTAGGTCGAAACAATGACCAACAGACGTACTTTACCTCAACAAGATGACCACGCTCGCGTGGGCCGCTCGTACAAAGGACCAGTGCGACACCAGCAATAGGAGTGACCTCTGCAGTCGGCGAGACGTCAGTTTCTCCCCCAGAAACTCCGCTAAGCAATGTTCACAGCGTCAGCGTCTGCGCGACACTCTTCGAGCTCGAAGCTTCGCGTACGAGAAGTCTTTCTGAACGATTAACCACATGAGCTCCTTCCGGAAACTTAGCGGTGAAATTCGCTCAACGGCTGCACGAATCTTTGGAGGGAAAATGTGAGCTAACACAATCTAGATCTCCTCCGAAAAACTGAGTTGAGTGCTCATCTAATCTCCCCCGAAAACTGAGTTGTGATTGAACACATCTAATCTCCTCCGAAAACGTAGTGGTGAGAGAAAAAAATCTCTAAGTCTCAGCTATGAATGAGCACAGACGAACTGCGTCCAAAAATCTAGATGTTCGAAACGAATAAGATGTGTGCGAACTAAACACATCTACGTCTGAACTATCAATGAGCTCGGACGAACTACGTCCAAAAATCTAGACGTTCAAAACGAATAAGATGTGAGTTAACGCATCTGATCTCCTCCGAGAACTAAGTCGCGTGAGCGACGAATGAAACTCGAAAAGGCCGTGAACTGAGCGTTTGAGTACGAATCGAGAATTGAGAGATGCGATTGAGATTGAAAAATCTGTGTGTCTCCCTTAAATAAGCTTCCTCCCTTCTTCTTCCCCAAAATTTCCAAAATTTTGAATGTCATGTGATCGAGAGTTCCCCAATGCCAAACAAATTTCCCCCTCCTACGCATGGGTTCTCATTGGAGCGTTTTAAAGGGGCTTCTAGAACATTCTCAACGACTTTTAAATTTTCAACGCTTTTTTCCAGAAAGTTTGTACATTTCCATGCTCACATCTGGTCGTTGTGGGGTGGGTGAGAACTCCTCCAACATTCTTGCGAGCTTCCGCACATCTGTGGTTTACGACGAAGGGTATTTCTTTTACCTCATCCCTTCGCCCGCCTGCGATTTCTAAACCATTATAAAACTTTATGGCATCAAAGAAAGCCGCCGAAACATGGGTCACCGGCCTTGTACCGCGTCACCCTCCAACGAACTTTGAAATTTCAACTCCCAGGCTTCTTTTACCAGATGTACGATTTAAATTTTATAAATAATCCCAAAATGATTCAAAACCCACAATATATATATATATATCCAAACCATGTTTTCAATAAATATTTATTCATATAGCATCTAGATTTACAACATTATACATTTGGAGGACAATGTTTACTAAAGAAAAAGGTATATACTCTATTAATTTAAACTAACAGTTTTCGTAGCAATAAAATAGCAATCGCATCGTCCAATTTTACTAAGCCCCATAAACTCAAATTCCCCCTCTACAGAGTAACATTTTTTTTGTGGGGCTTTAGGGCTCGTCAACATCAAAGGTCATTAGAGCCCTTAAAACTTGTACAGGTAGGGAAAATGCAGTTACGCACTAGGGAGAGTCAACATGACTCTCCCCGCGTGTGGGACTCGCCGAATGACTCAGCCATACCCACTAAAAACCCTCCTGAATTACAACTCAAAACTGAAATCCCAACATATCTCACTTTACTAAAAACATTAAAAAAAGAGGAGGAAAGAGGAAAATGAAAGATACCCTAACCCTAATAGCGTCGGGATCGAAAAGAACAAGAGGTGACCAAGGAAGGTCAGAAAAGAGAAAGGAAGGAGCATGGCACAAGTAAGTGGAAGTAATGCCAGACTCAGCTCGAGGCCCCGTGTTCGCCAAACACGTACTTACTCGATGTAAGTCCCCTGGGGGATACAGAGTAACACGAGGCCGTCTGATCACATAAGGTATTTCAAACCTTTCTTCTTATAGTCGTAGATGAAAGAAATAATTTCAACCAGGATTACCTAGAAAGAGAGAGAATTTGCGCAGGTGATTTAAACTTTCGCTTTACTTGAACGCAAAGGTTACTTCATTTGGAGGTTAAAGTATACTTTTGAAAAATATTCAAAAACTGTTCCAACTATTTTATTTTTCTTAAATATACTGTATTCATAGTGTAATTAGTATATGTTTAATCCGCATTATCGGTAAAGTTTGGTATAGATGCAGTGAGATAATTTCCACTCACATCGCGTACTTTTTCGTTTACCAATGGTGAGAATCCAAAGAGTCATTTTAATATTATTTTTAAAGGAGAATAGAAGATAGTGTGCATCTCATGTTTCTCATTGTATTTGGAATCTTCCACTCACACGAACGTCCTTAGTCGCGAAATCACATCCAATGACGGTGTATCCAGTGACGGTGCAGAGAAAGAGAGAGAGGGAGAGGCAGAAAGAGAGAAGTAGGAACAAAGAAAGAAAACAAGAATCTGTTGTTGTATTTCACAATTTCATTTTAATAAATTAATGAAAGAGATTTCAGTTTTAGGTATATTTGTTGTAATCTAAAACACGTTTTTTGTCATATTAATCTCGAATCACGATTTTATATGCTGCACGATTACAACCAGTGTTATATTGTAGATCATTCTATTATTAGAACATGTAATTTATTAGTTCCTTGAGTGGTTTAATGTGATATATAACACGAGAAATAAAATTTTGTGTTATTAATTCATATCTTATACAAAAGTTTTCTATATTTATTTTATTTCTTTTGACATATGAAAAAAATAAAAGAATCACAAATTATGTGAAATTACGTTAGACAATACACGTGAAGAGAGAGGGAAAGAAAAAAAGATAGACAGAAAAAGTAAAACAACGACAGAAAAGTGAGAAAGAAAGAAAGAAGGAAAGAAGGAAAGAAGGAAAGAAAGAAATAGGAAGAAAGATAAAGAAAAGAACCTATGGTATTAATATGAGTTAATACATTTCAATTTGATTGGAATAAATAAAAGGGATTTGTCTTTTTTTATTTATTCATATATGAAACGAGGTTTTCATATTATTGATCTCTGATTATTTTTTAGGTTGCACGATTATACCAAATTGTTATATCGTGGATAAATATGTCACTATAAGATGTAATTTATTTGTTCCTTAAGTAGTTTTATATTTTTTATAACTCGAGAATAAAACTTTTGTGTTATTAGTTCATATTTGAGACAACCGTTTTCTATATTTATTTAATTCCTTTTCACATATATGAAAAACTTAAGAGAATAGCAAATTATGTGAAATTACTTTCGACAATACACATCACTTGTAGGCAATGAGATTTGATTTCTGTACTTCACTGCATAAATATAAGAAATTATAGGAATATTTATAAGCAATTTGTGATTCGAATTATACCAATTCCATACGATATCTTGCAATTATATTGAAATTCTGTTAAAAACTATATTTTATCACAGCATTACGCAAACGTTTTTACAGAAACTGTAATATCGTTAACATTGCCTATGAAGACCTTGCGAGACAACGAATCTCGAGATGTCGTTTAAATATAGAGAATGGTAAAGTTTATTGAACTCAAGAATATACAGAATATTTTTGTTATAGAAGTCCAAAATGTGTATAATAAAAACATTTTTATTTAATAGCGGTGTAATGAAACATTTTGTCTCATTACGATTTACCCGCCGCACGATGTCTTCCAAATATGGGCGCCGTTTCAAATAGACCTACGATTGGTCGAACGAAACTTCCCCTGTCGAAGGGGAAGCAAGAGGAGAGAGGCGTTGCAAACCTAACAGATCCAAAACTGGTCAGAGCGTGGGACTTAGAAAAATAAATGGCCCCTTTTATGTTATCAGTAGTGTACAACAGACGATATTTCACTTTAATTGATACGTTACATTATACTTTTCAAAGTCGTTTATGCACAGAAATTGTTTAAGGGCATCATCACTCTACCCATTCAATTTTCAACACAACATTTAGATTTTGATTGAATTATTATAGAAGGTCAGGCAAAACAAGATTGTTTGCACGTTTACGAAGATCATCATGGTAGAAAAGAGTATTTCTCATACTAAAATATAATTATTTAACACTCTTTTTTATCCCATACGGTTGCATGGTGGGCTTTCACAGCAAATAAGTTAGGCATCTATATATATAGTGTGTGATTAAAAAACTTTTTTGTGTTTGTCTTACTAAAGAGTCATCTTCTATCTGATATATAACAAAAACTCTCACTTTTTTCCGTGCAATAGAATTTTGATCAGCACTTGCATAACACTGAGTGCTGATCTCATACAACGTGTACCAGTTACTCACAGGAGTATATCAACAACTCAACCAACGTCCACCATGCAATAAAGCCAAACATTTGTCTACACATTTTAAAATTAGTCTTTTCGTTCTCACACTACTTAGCATTTTTGTTATGTATCATTTTTAGCGATCTCCTTAATTTTTAATTTTTGCCTTTGCACTCCTTGTACAGTTATTTTTTTAAGAATATACGTTGGGGATTTTATTCTCTGTAAAGAAAGTATTTTATTTATTGAACACGCGCTCTCTTCGCGTGTCCCTCACCAGACCTCATGTCTTTTGCCCCCCGCATTCCACTTGGGCTCTGGCGGACACATGTCTTCTTTCTCACCACCACGTCACTTCTTCTTACCATCTGCTTTCACAGTTCCATCCTCCGCCGAACATGCAAGCCACCCTATGTCACTACCCCTCTACCCCAAGTGAACCAGACAACCACCCTACGTCACTGATCTTACTCACGAGAGTCAGAAAACCGTCAGTCACTTCTGTACTCCCCACAGACAAACACGCACGCCCACCCTAAGTCACGACGCCTTCCTCTCGTGCTCCAGAAAAACCGTCCGTTTGTTCCCTGCGTTCCCCGTGCAACATACATGCATACTACGTCACTAACCTTCCTCACAAGAACCAGAACCGTTCGTCTCTGTTCCCCCCCCAACGACCATCCACTTGCCTCCCCGACCTACTCCAACATCGGACGTCCCCCTCCCCGACCTCTCCCACTCCCCGGAGCCAGACGCGGCATTCCCTGACCCACACCCGAAAGTGTACCAGAAAAGCCATTTCCCTCTCCTGACCAACCCCACATCCGGACGTGGTCCAGAAACGCCATATCCTACCTACTTCAACAAAACGTATTAGATCATGTAGAACATGTCCTACGTATTGTAATTTGATTGATTGATTAATTAAATAACTAATTAATTAACAAAATTCAAAATTCTTTTTAAAGACTTATTTTTTGGCTTCATAATAATTTTGGAATATATACGAACAATTAAAATAATTATTTGCATTGGGAAACGGCATTGAAGGTAAAGAAATCTCATAAAATTGCGTATTCGAATGTTTTAGAATCTTTCAAACATTTTTCTTTATAGTGGACGACTCAGCTTGCACTTAAACGAAATTGATCAAAAACAGCAACTCTCCAACGACAGGCTGGAAACAAGATAGTGATGTGTTCCAGAAAATTAAATTTCTTAAATACTTTTGCGTAAAAACATCTCAAACACATGCGCATGGCACAATTTATTTAACAATGTTTTACATGTTTAGTTAGTGATGATAGAAAATTAAATTACAATCTTCAAAACAGCCCAAATCATTAATCACACGTTCGTATATTTATTGTCGGAAACGTTATCACATTTATTGTCACATTATTTACAATGTCTTTTTCAATATTTGTTATTCATGTTTTTACGGATATTTCCGTCACATACTCGACTTATGAGTATATCTGAGTATGCTGCGTTAATGCTCCCGTCTACATGATAACTTGCTCCAGGCAGCTCATTGATCTGTAATCAATAGACCATTATGTTGAATCATCATTAAATAATAAGAGAACTTGTATATCCAATAACCAATTAATTTCTCATTTTGGGGTACCTTGTGAAAGTGACAAGCACATTTCCCTTGAAAAAAGTCTTTATACCGGGCAATTGTGATGTTAAACGTGTCAATAACTTGCATGTTGTAATGATGTGCAAAAGCAGCAAGTCCTAAAGAGTGCTGCAAAAGCTTTTCTTGTTTAGTCTGTAAACATAGTTTAATAAATAGTTGGCAGCATTTTGACTAGTGTGTAGCTCAATATATTGAAGACAAAAAATCGGTATAGTTTCATCATTACTACCAATGGTAGTAAAGTTTAAGAAAATACTAAGCGAAAACTTTTTCGCCGATTGCATAGATATCCTGAAGCTGAATATTTAAGCGAATATTATGGCAATTGGTACTCGACTAAGTTACACTGGAAGAAAAGTTTTAGAACAAGAATATTATTTTTGGATGTTTCAAAGAAAATTATACTACGACTAAAATGTAAAACTTTCATATAAATTTCATTTCTTGTGGGAAAAGTTCTTATATTAGTTTGATTCGTTGTTTTTGTGAAGAAGTTTTTTCATACCTTTCCTTGGAAAGGTGGACGTCCAGTAGGTATATGAAAGCCGGATCCTAATGTTTTCACCACCAATGTCGCACCATGAAGACGTTCTCTAAAAACACGGAGCCAACAATTAATAACATTTCATATTCAAGGACACTGCATTACCTATCACACTCCCTCAACTGTGCACAATCCACACCATACTGGTCAAGTCATATTCTCACCATCAACACAACTCAGTATGAATAAACTCTTTATAGGGTAAGGGAACCAGTTGTGGATCAGGAACCAAGTGCGGATCAATTCGTTTACCATCATAGTTACTGCACTTGTTAACATACGGTTCAATTTTAAGGAATCCCGATCCCTTGCAGAGCTTCGTTTTGGTATAACAACTTGTTTGATTTTAACTGGTGCCATCGTATGAATTTGTTTGTTAGTTTGAAGTAATTTGTCAGAATTTCAAGAGAAAACGAAAGTGTGAAGACCTGAAAATAATTTGTAGTTATTCTACAGTGCATATAGGTTAGAATAACTGTATACGTGATAGTACAAGGTTTAGTATAAAAGAAAAAAATGAAAGAGTGTTTTGCCTAAGACCGTGTTTGCGGGAAATTCTTCAGTAACGTGTGTGCTGCATCTGATTCGGCGGTGAAGCGTGGGAGGAAATTGCCAACAGCACTACTTATGCGTCAACCTTCGTTAAATCAATGCCTAGACCATTGTAAGACGTGATAGACTATGACGGGTATTGGACTCGTTATTAAGTGAACAAAACAGCCCTTTGAAGGGATCAAAAAATACAAACAAAGATATCCACAACTTAGAAATCATTGAATACTTTGCGTAGAAGATGTTTATTCTTCTAAGTTACAGTTTGAAAGTAAATAATAAAAAATAAAAATAAAAGAGGATTTGAACCAGGTAAATTCACTTCTCACTTTCCATCTTGCGAGCACATTAGCAATGTGCAAAACAGCCTGTGTAGAACCTATTGTTCTTACTTCTTGATTCCATGAGATTAAATTAGATCTTTTGAATTATACGAAAGTCATTTTTTATAAAACAAAAGTGTATTTGACTCGTTATTTATCGGTTATAATTTATTATTAGAGTAATACGCCTATTATTAATTTTGTTCTTAATTCTACCGCGTCTAAACCTGTCCAAGTGTAATAAAGACGTGTAGTTTTTCATCGTCTGTATTTATATTCTTAGCAAGTCATACAAATACGAATGCTATTACAATGCTACGAATACTGTTAGTTTAATTAAATAAGTGCATATAAATCTTTTCTTTAGTAAATCTTGCGCTCCAAATGTATAATATGATAAATCTAGATGCTATATGAATGTAATTTTATTGAAAATATTGTTTGGATACAAATTACACAACTTAGGCATATCCATTTCCTATTCAATATTTTTATTACAATTAAATATACTTTTACATAGTTCCAACTTCACATATTTTGGTGAGCGTAGTAAACAATGCTATGGTGTATTAACATATCACACTTACTTTTCTGTCAGAATTAGAAACTCTCGAATCGCTTTTTCTATTATTGTTTTCTTTCAATATTTGTAGAATTGATTGCTTTTTAATTCAATATTGAACAATTTCCGCATGGGTTAATTGAAATTACAAAAACTTTAAAATATTCCTCGTGAAATATATTATCAAAAACTATATTCACAATTTATCTCCTTTAGTTGCTAGCCACATTTTCAGATTGGACGTAACGCGACGTTGCCACGTTGTCAATTGCTCAGCGTTTGTTTTAAGATTTTCCTAAGCAATGTGAGAGAATGAATTAAGGTTTGTTCATTACACCTCCCAAACAGATATTACGAGCTCATTTGCGGCATAAACTATTTTCAAAAATCAGTGCGTAAAAGTCATCAGGAATCGAACCAGAGGCTTAGCGACAGTAGAATTACAGTAGAGCTTTATTTCTCTCAGCCAAGTGTATTTTTACTCAGACGTGGTATAATATTTGATGAACATCTCTACGTCTCTATCGATCACACAGGCACCCTGTTGAACTTGTTTGGAATGGTTGATTTCGGTCAGTTTAAGAAAAAATGACCCTTTTTTCAATGGAACAATTGACATTTAACTTGCGAGACCCATACATCTCATGCGATCCATTATAAATTATTAGAATCATACGTAGGGACTCCCTTGGGAATTACTTGAACGTGGATCGATATTTTCCGATTTTTAAGAGCAAGACAAAAAGAAATCTATTGAATTGTGATTAAACCGCGCTGCCAGGTATCGGATTAAAAAGATAGCGTGTATAAGTTGGCATTAGCTAGGAAAAGCATGAATCAGAACAGGAGAAATGAGACGCATAAGTCGTACTGTTGGCAATTTCCTCCCACGCTTCACATACAACATCCCAGAGCGAATCAGTGGTTGTGGGAAATGGAACAGACCAATTTTCGGCCATGACAAGTTTCGTTTCCGCCAACTCGTTTTCGATTGGGTTGAGGTCACGGGCATGCGGGGGCCAGTGGAGAATTCCACTTCTTCCTGCTCTGCAACCTATTAATGCATTAAACGAGGCGTGTGGACAGATGAATTATCATGCTGAAAAAATAATTGTTCAGCAGGATACTATTGTCGCACCGAAGGGATCATAATATCTCGCAAGATATGGAGATACTGATGAACATCAAGACAACCTTGTATTCTGTGAGAACGCCTACACCGCGAGAACTTATCCAGCCCCAACACGCCACAGATACGCGTCCAGATCGTTCACTCTTTCTCACATACTCAGGACAATGTCGGCATCCACGAGGTCGATATACGCGCACGGGTCCGTCATTTGCAGAGGAAAAAACACTCTCGCCTGAGAAAATCACGTTTCCTCAATTACGATTAATGTTTTCCTCGGTAGTTGCTAACTTATACACTTTATGTTTATCGGATAGCGCCTCCTTTGTCGCTGCCCTCCTAGATCGGAGTCCATTATCTCTCAGACGATTTCTAACAGATTTCGCGCAACCGGGAAAATTAGACAGGCGCCTTAACTGTTCTGAAGAGCGCAAAGGATTTTCCTTAGCCCGGTTCACCAAAACGGCGTCCTGGGTTTCGGTAGACACTCGCCACATTCCAGTACCAGCACGCCTTCCAACCTCCCCAGTTTTTCGATATTTTTGAACCCACTTGCAAACAGTTCTCCAACTTATTCCATTGCTATTCCAGCTGCCGAGGCACTGAAATTGGCACTTTCCACCAACGCAATCACCTTTTCCCTAACGGAGTGCTCGTTATGAGACATGGCAGTATAATACTTCGCAAGGTTCACTTTGCTACGCTCGTGTAAGTGTCCACTGAGAAACACGAGGTCGTCTGGTCAGATAAGATAAGGTATTGCAAACATTTTTACTTACAGTCGTAGATGAAAGAAATAATTTCAACAAATAACTATACAAAGAAAAAATGCAATTTTTGTATATTTTTCTACGAATTGACGAAATTTTGTTTCCAAAGAATACTTTTATATAAGGAATATAATAATTTCTGAGAGTAAAATGAAGTAATTTGAAGTGTATTGGCCCTCCCAACTGCATGGGAGACGTGGTTCAGTAGATCGAAGCCCTATCACGAATGATACTATATATAAGTCACTGGTTCAATCTCAGGTGATACACGAGAAAAGACTTTTAATTAAAAGTTAGCGAATTCAATTATAAATTAGCTGCGAATTTCTGTATGAGAGGTGATAAAAACAATATCTTCATGAAAACTCTCACGATGCTGAGAAAATATAAATGTGTTATTTGGCAACGTCGCATAACGCGTCATAGCACCAACGTTGTTGGCATCTAAGCAGATAACAAGCATTCGCAGTTCATTTCCGTATCATTTGATATATTCGAACGTCTTCGCATTACTTTTCTTTTGTTTAACATGTTGAAAAAATCGAAACATACAATGCTAAGAAAATCAAAATTGGGTACCGTTTTATAAGATCTTTTTTATTTTAATACAATCTAGCTTCATCAAATATTAAATTTATGTTATACAAATCTCTCGTAACTGTACTTTATTCACACATTGTAATGTGACTCTTCCAATTCCCTCTTTAGATACATTTAAATACGATATTGCTAATTTGGAAAAATGACATGTATTAGTCGTCATGTGTGCACTTGAATGGAACATACAAAGACAACCAACCCTATCATTTACTAATATCAAACTAATTATAAATAAAAAAGTGTATTTTAACACTGACTGAAAATCAATGAGGTATATGGTTTAGAGTGGGATCTAATATTGACAGTGTTGAAACACAATATTTCTAAACGAATATAAGAAATGACTGATAGTAAATCTGACATTGCGTTCCCTTTCCATTATTATGTTTGTCTTCTCGATCAATGCATTCTAAAGTTGATTTAATTTAGGTTATAGAATAAGAAATCCTACTGAATTAAATGACGCACGTTTCATCATTAGTGACCAACATAAATCTAGCAAAAAATTCCGAATATGAAATAAAAGTAATGTTGTTTTATAATTGTGTTTGCTCAGATCAAACCTACATTTAGTAACATTATTGAGTTTGAGAATAGGGTTCTAAAAGTTAAATGCGTCTAAATATTGTGTTTGAATTAATACCTCTTATGGATAGATCAGTGCATTCCAATTTGTGAGAGTGTTTTGATATCCGTTTTTCTTCAATCTTGTTCGTTCGTAATGTAATATTTTTGTTACATACCTTGCTATTAAGCAATAAGTGCAAATAATATAAAATCTTCGAAAAACACTTGGATCTACAACGCACAACACATCATAATTGATGCCAATTTGCTTTTCTTTCTTTATGCCATGGGCACCTTTGGGACCTACAAGGAGACAGTTTGACTTGACTAAAGAGAATTCTCAAGATATAAGCTTAAACCTAAATATTACTTAAAGTATGGTTCGACTAGCAAATTAATGTGATTGAAGTCTTACAATGTTTTCCAGATTGTATCATGGAACAATAGCGATTTTTCTGCATTATTAACCATTCAGTTTCACAATACTATAATTTTTAATATATGCTATTCCATGGCATGTCGCATTGAGACCACATAATTGCGAATTGATTGAATTTCAAGGAGAAATTAAGTTTTTTGTCTTCGTAAGTATTACTTGCTATAAATACTTTGAAATGTGAATGACTAAAGAAGATTCCACTAATAATGATAAAATTCAATATTTATCTCAGTGAGTTTTATTACCAATCTCTTCGTTGTTTCTGCTCTGCCATTAGACCACCAAAGATAAAATCTTCTTTAATTCTACGTTCTATTTGTTAAACAAAAGTGACGTGTCATTCGCGTCTCCGAGGTATGTTCGGGATGAACACTTCTGCGATCTAAATTTTTTTTTTAAAAGGCAGCAAAAAGTATAACGCCATTTAAATACCCCGCATAAGTCACATAAATATTCCAATAAAAAACCTTATTCGTATAATTTTATATATTTGTTCAAAACCTTCTGAAAATACGAAATTCTCTATTGTATTGATGATAAAAAATTATGTTAATTAGAGGAGATTTCTAGATTTAAAACAACAAGTTCTGAAAATATGACCCTCAATCTGGAATGCTGAGACCAACCAACCAATAACTTCATATTTAAATTTCTATGTAACATGTCAACTTCGTCGCTACTAATTTAATTTACTGTAAATATTATGCTTAATGTCTAATTAATACGTTTATCTTCACAAATATAAATATCCATGTTGGTTCGTAAAAAGTTATATACTCGTAAAGAATGCATCTAAATTACCATGTTCGTCCCCTGCTATTGAAATCAACAATTAATATTGAATATCGATGCTAACATTTTAAATGAAGAATGAATTATTATTGTTATTATTATTATTATTATTGTTTCTTCATCACATAAATTTTTGTTATGATAATATTATGGAGGAGACACCGGGTGCAAACTGTGCACCTGAGGTGTTTCTCACAAGTTGTCATAACGCTTTTCGCACTATGTGGGCCGTACTCAACACGACTGCTTTTTGTATTTGGAGGAGATAGTGGTTACCAGGGACTTCTTTTATGATTTCACAGGTGGCGTTTGATATCAGTCCTGTGGCCATAGTATGATGGGTATAACTTTCGCCTTCATTCCTCACATTCTTTGAATCTCAATTTGTAAATCCTTGTACTTAAGATATTTTTCTGCTTCTTTTTGAGTTATGTTGTAGTCCGATGGTATTGCTACATCAATGAGAAGGCATAACTTTTGTTTCTTATCTTTCAGGATAATGTCTGGTTTTTTTGGCTTTTATTTCTCTGTCTGTGTGAACTTGGGAGTCTCATTTAATAGTGATTTCGGGTGTGTCAATCACTGGGTCCGGGATGTGCTGGTACTATTTTCCCCCTACTTCTATTTTGTATTCTTTGCAGATGTTCCAGTGCAGGAGAGCAGCTACTGCATTGTGCCGATCTAGGTAGGCTTTTTTTGCTAGGATTGGACAGCCTGATACTAGATGATGGATTGTTTTATTATGCATTCGACAAAGTCCACATTTGGGGCATTTGCCGGATTTCATGATTTTGGCCATCATGTAGCTCGTTGCGATAGCTTGTTCTTGACAGGCATTAATGAGGGTTTCTGTTTCGCTCTTCAGGTGTGAATGGGTGAGCCACTTCCAAGACATTTCTTTGTTAATCGTTTCTTTTTCTACTTCTCTTTGTGTCTGTCCATGCATCCATTTTTGTTTCCACCTTGTGATTGCTTCAGTTTTCCTTTGTTCTTTTACTCTTCTCTTTATGGTTTTGACTTATTGTGTCTCAAATTAGTGTGTACTGGGAATGTCTTTTCTCGTTGGATGGTTCTTTCACCATTGGTGACGTTTTTGTAGCTGTCGATACACCATGCCCAGAAATTTGCCTGACTGTTTGAGTTCTAAATAGTCTATTAGACCTACATTGGCGATATTGTGGCTTATTTCGATGTTTTGCATTACCCTTCCTCCATCTTTCCTTGGGATGTATAGCCTATCTATATCTGCTCTAGGATGGAGGGCCCCGTGCTTGTTCATTAATTTTCTTGTTTGTCGGTCCAACTTTTTCAGTTCGGCTTGGGTCCATTTTAATATTCCAAAGCTATATTATATCACTGGTACAGCGAGTGATGTTATGGCTGTGATTTTGTTTTTTGCACTGAGTTCGGTCTTCAGGATTTCTCTCGTTCTGCGGTAATATTCTCTTGTGACCTGAATTTTCATGTTTTTGTGTTGAATGCCATCATGTTCATTTACTCCTAGATATTTGTAGACATCGTGCTGTTCTAGTGTTTTGATTGTTATTGTTTGGCTTACTTCTATTTTTCCGCTTGATTGTAGACGTCCATTGAGAAAAGTAGCTTTAGCACATTTGTCGAGGCCAAACTCCATTTGTATGTCATCACTAAATTGTTTCACTAATTGTAACTGTTCTTTGAGTTCTTCGTCACTTTTTACCATTAGTTTTAAGTCATCGACGTATAATAGGTGGTTTACTTTTTGTTTTTCATTTTTGCACTGGTATCTTGTTTTTGTTCTGTTTAGTATAGATGTTAGTGGAAATAAGGTTAAACAGAACAATGACGGCGACAGCGAGTCTCCTTGGTATATGCCGTTCTTGATGTTTATGTCTTTAATGGTAATATTATGTGCTTTCCATGTCCCATAGGTAAGTTTGAGGTCTGCATTCCAGGTTGCCATGGTTTTGCTCATAAGAGATAGAAGTTTTGAAGGGGCTCGGTATATGTTTAATGTTTCGATCAGCCAGCTATGTGGAATGCTGTCAAAAGCTTTTCGATAATCAATCCAGACTACAGAGAGATTTTTCCGGCTTTCCTTACAATCTTTACGTATTGTTTTACTAGTCAGTAGATTATCCTTACAGCCGTATGTATTTTTGACGCACCCTTTTTGCTCACTTGGAAAAAAAATATTTTTCTTAAGATGGGCGTGTAGTCTTTCTGATATTATTTTGGTTAATATTTTATATATGTTATTGAGGCATGTTATAATTTTATTATGTTATATTGTCTATAATTTTCAACCTGGCTGGTTTTTTCACTCTCAGAAATCAGGTGCGTTTTCCCTTTTGTCAACCAATTGGGTGTTGAATGTTTCTCATCTATTGTATCATTGTACGCTTGACTTAGATTTTTGTGGACTCCATGTAATCTTTTGAGCCAAAAGTTCGTGATCCCATCTACACCAGGAGCTTTCCAATTCGCGGTCGAATTTATAGCTTCCGTTACTTCTTTTTCTGTGATGTTATTCCATTCCATTCTGTCTATCTAGGCTGTTCTTTCGTATTCATCTTGTATCCACGTTGCTGTGCTATTATGATTTGTGTTTTTACCCAATATTTGTGTCGAATAGTTTTTAAATTCTTGTTCGGCTGGTAAGTGCTTTATTTCTTTTTTCTTCAAAAGTATGCTGTTATAGAATTTACTAGTGTTCTCTGTGAAGAGTTTGTTCTGTTTATATTGTGCACTTCTTTCAGAGTACCTTTTAATTCTGCTCGCTTTGGCTGAGATTTGCTGTTTTGTTTTCTCTGTCGCTTTGGTGTGGTCTTTTCCATTTTTGATCTTGTATCTTCTATAAAGTACTTTTCTTTGATCGCTCATTTTCTTTCCCAGGTCAGGGTTCAAGCATTCTTTCAGTTGAGATAGGTCTTTCCTCAATGCTACTATTTTACTTTGGATTCTTTTCTTCCATGGTGGATCTCCCTCGCTGTACTTCTTTTTGTTCATTTTATTTGGACTGATTCGTTCTTGGATTGCGGCTCCTACTGCGTATATCAGTTTATTTATATTTGTCATATAAATTTGTATTCTTCGCTTTTTTCTCTAGTTATTTCCGAGATTATTTCATTTCCAAGTTTTATAAGGCGTTTTGCGTTCTCATTTTCATTAATCTTCTTGAGAGATGCCCTGCACATTAGAGCGTCTGTGTTCTTGTCACGAGTATATTTTGTTCAATTTCTTTTTTTAGGCTCTCTTTCTCTTGTTCTTCTGTTGACTTCTTTGATATTAGGTTTTCAGGGGTTTGCTTTGTTGTTTCCTTTATCTCTAATTCTTCAGAGATTTCTTTTTCATGGTAGGTTACATTCTGTATATGAGCTTCTCGTATGTCTTCTGCGGCTTCAATCTCATCGTTGGTGTTCATATTTTCTGGTGTTATTTGAATGGTTTGTTTTACCACTTGCGCTATTTTGAAAAGCTAATCTGTAGTGAGTTTGTTGTTGTTCATTATAAATCTTCTTTGAGTTGCCATTGTGTTTACATTTAATTTGTGTTGAGTATTCGGATTTCTTGGCTGCCATAGTTTGAATGCTTCTTTTAGGTTTCCTGTTCCTGTTGTTTCGATTGTGTAGAAGTGACATCAGATTATTTCTTCATAGTCTTCTTTTGTTCATTTTGTTTTTTCTTTTTTTGGTTGAATTATGTTTACACTTTCCTTTGATAGTACTGGAGTGGGTAATGTCAGAGGTTGGATATTTTTGGTTATTGTATTCTTGTTTGTTTGAGTTTCACTGAGTTTATTCTTGTCTTTTTCTTTATTTCTTATCTTTTCATTGATATATTCTACTGGTCGTAATAGTTCAAAATGCCCTTTTTCCACATCTCCTGATAAAAGTAGGCTGATGTTTTGTACGTGAGATTTTTTGCTGATGATCGTTGGGTTTTCGTCGATGAAAACTTTCTCGTTTACTCCTTTAACTACTCGTGTTTGTGTGAAAATATTAAAATTAATCTTGTAGATTCTGACATTGCTAGCATTTCTACGCTGCTCCCATATGTTTTGTCTTGTCGCATGTTATAGCAGTACGTTCTTTGACTTACTAGCTCAGGATCTATAGTCACAACAAGATGGCTTTGGACTTCCTTCCAGTTTCTTCTAATATATTTCACTGCTTCTTCCTTTAGTTCATGATAGCGATTATGCAAGTAGCGACTGACCGCGAAATAAGCAGTTTCCGTCTCCTCTAACGCTTTGTTTGGTAAACGTTCTTGTTGTTTTGTCGTTGTTGGGATTTGACGTGGCCCGTTGAGTGTTGGGTTGTTTATGAGGATTTCGCTGATTGACGACCTGAGGCACCTCGAACCTCCTGCCGGACGCGACGCCAGGTGTTTCCGCTCCGACCCCGTTTACGTCGTTTGGACTTTCCGAGGCAATTTAAATCTCCATAACGTTGTACTCTTTTCATCGGTTGCCAGATTTTTTTTCAAGGCGGGTATTTTATTTCCCCGCTACGTTCTCGTGAGAGGAGGGCATCCCCCGTCACAAGGGGCCGCGCCTATTAGAGGTTCTGGCAAAACCCCTACAGGTTATTATTATTATATGTGTATCAAATAAATTCTGTATTTGTGGAGAATAAAAGTGATACTCTTTTGAAATTAACGTGAATGAATGATAATTATGTTCCTTGAATTTATATAAGTGTTCAGGAAGGAAAACAAGAAAGAAAGAACGAAATCAAGGAAACAGAAAAGATGTGAAAAAGAAAGAAAGAAAGAAAGAAGGAAGGAAGGAAGGAAGAAAAGAAGAAAGGAAAGAAAGAAGGTAGGAAAGAAAGAAGAAAGGAAAGAAATTATAAAAGGTAAAGGAAAGAAGGAAATCAGAGAAAATGATGAAATTGATATCTGAGAGAATGAGGGATACTCAATTAAATGCAGTATTAATTTTTATTATATAATTTATTCCGGAATATTTTTCTTGTTTTGGTAAATTACTTAAATTTCCCATGTTTTATTGTGTGATTAACTTAGTCAACCTGTGAGAATAAAACTCAATTTCATTTGAATATCTTAATAAAAGTAATTTGTTTTTTTGTATTTATTGATATCTAAACAAAGTTTTTTGTAATATTACTCTCTGAGCATATTGTTTTATGTTGCACTATTACAGCCAAAGGGTTATATCTGGGATCAATATATTTCTAGTAGACGTAATTTATTTATTCTTTATTAATACCGCTAGAATTTATCTTTAGTGTTATTCAATCATATTTTATACAACTGTTTTCTATAATTATTCAATTCCGATTGATATAAAAGAATAGTATAAAAGAATTGCAAATTATGTGAAATAACGATAGAGAATACACTTCACTTCATGCCAATGAGCTTTGAGTTCTTTACGCCACTGTATAAAGTTCAAATTATAGGAGTATTTATATGTAATTGCTGATTCGAATTTTAAAAAATCCATACGATAACTTGCGATGGTATCCAAATTCTATGATAAAAACAATGTTTTTTTACAGTAAGAAACAAATGTTTTTACGGACAAGTTTAATTTTTTTTTATTCCCTAGAACGGCGTTGTGAGACAGCAACTTGAGATGTCATTTTAATACAGAGAAATTGAAGTTTAATAATTTAATACAATAAAATAAAGTTTATTGAATTTAAGAACATAAAGAATAATTTTTTGTAATGGAAGTCCAAGAAGAATATAATAAAAAGTCACGAAATATTTCTTTAATAGTGGCGTAATAAAACATTTTCTGTGGTTACGATTTAATAGGGGAATGTCCGCCAGTACTAGACTTCTATTGGTCTGCCAAATATGGAAGCAGTTTCAAGTTTGCCTACGATTGGTCGAACGAAGGTGAGGAGCTTTTGCCCGCGTCGCAGGAGAGTGGCATTGCAAACCTAACAAATCCAAATTTCTAAGATCGCGGAACTTAGAATATTTTTGTAAGCCCTTTTATGTTTCCGGGAGTATACCAATTGTGGATCGGTTTGTACAACCTCTCTTCATCCAACATTAAATTAAAGAGCAGGCCATTTACATTGTTATTCGTCCAACTATTGTTCAGTACTAGGAACAACATTAGGTTTTAAAAGGAAATCCACAACTGGAATCCAATTGTAGATCAAACGTAACAAGAAACATGAAGACTGTGAAAATGCAGTAGAAATTTGTTATCGAACTGGGGTGACACAATATCAACTAATAATAATAATAATAAATTTATTGTCAAATGAGCAGTACAAACTGCGTATGACCACGTGGGGGACAATAAACTAATTTACTCTCCGAAAGCACGCAAGGGACCATCCCATCAATTCCGTTATCAATATTAAGTTTGTTTCCTTTCTTGTAACTAGTTTCACTTTAGTTCTCTTAAATATGTTAGGAAACACCCCTTCCGATAAAGAACTATTAAAAATATTTATGAGTGGATTTAATATAGCGTGGGACGAAAATTTAACAATGAACTCGGGTATATCATTTACACCTGTTCAAAATTTGATTTTTAATGAGCTGATGATTCTCATGACTTCACTAGCGTTAGTTTCAAAAGTGAACATAGAATAGGGTACGTGGGTGGATATAATTGGAGGACATTAATTTGGATATATTGAGTTCGTTATTTTACCTACTTCTGAGAATTAAGAATTAAACAAATTTGCGATGTCCTGAGGATTTGATACGATTTTGCCATCGTTTAATAGAGAAATATTTTCTTCGCGATTTTCTGAATTTGACGTGTAATTTTTAACAATATTCCACATGGTTTTCATCCGGTTGTTCGGTTTTAGTACCTGCCTGTCGTTTTCCATAACTTAGCTGCATAGACTACGTTTAGAAGAATAGTCTTATATTTACGAAAATAATCATGGAATTCGGGTGGTTGGTTCTAGCGTTTTGAAAGATAATATAAAAAACGATAATTTGTTTTTTGAAGAAATTCTTATCCCTTGGGTTATCCATATATTGTATTTCTTATGTTAATTAACTTGCGTTTTATGGGAAATCTAGAGTTGTAATGTTTTAGGAATATTGAGATAAATACATTGAATTCGTCGGTGTTTTGTCAGTTGTAAACATCTTTCCATGTTTCATCACGCAAATAATTTATAAATATGAATTGATTTGTGTCATTTAACTCTCTTGAAAACTTGTAAAGGATTTTAAGTGGTTTTAGTTTATTATTAATAGTCAATACTTGAGCAAGGTGATCACTGTATTCGGCGATAAACACTTCAGAGGAATACGAGATTCCATTGTTGACGATAATTTGATCTAGCAATGTTTGAGATGAGCCGGAGATGCGAGTGGGGTCGTTTATCGTAGTAATAAGGTTGAAGGAGTCGATAAGATTCTTGAATCGATTAATTGGTGAATGCGCAGAGTCGGATGTACTCAGGAAATCGATGTTGAAATCGCCACATATAACGATAGATTTAGTAGATTTAAGTATATGTTTTATAACAATTTCGAATTTCCGAAAAAGTATGTCAAGATCTGATTGAGGAGGTCTATAAATACACAAAACAACAATACCGGTGTCGGTCAGATTAGTAGCAGAAAATTTGAACACACTATCTACGCAGAAGTTCTGTTAGCCTGGCAGTGGAGAAGATAAAATATCATTCCGAACGTAGATACACGTACCTCCGTGGGGATTTTTTCTTTTAAAATTTTGCCGATGATGCAATATATGCAAATAAAGAAATAAATGCAAAACTGAAAATTATTTGGCTCGTGGTGAAAAACAGGTTTATTCTTCGGCCGATCCATAACTGGTGCCTTTACCCTATTTTTACATTTATACCACTTAAATTTGTACTTGTACTGTTTTTTTATTACACTATTTAGCTCTAAACAATTAGTTTTTTTCTTAACGCTTGAGAACACGCATTGCTAATATGATTGACTTGTAACAATATAAATGTTAAATTAACGATATTTACATTTTCTTTGTTACGTTATTTGGGGTATAGACTTTTGTAATAAAGATGTATTTTTATTTATTCTCGTTTTTTGAAACAATTTTGGAAGTTTGTTGATACTTATAAATTAATTGCAAGACTCTGTTCCAAAAGAGTATAATTTATTGCTACAAATTGATTGCTATTCTGTGACGGAAAGGTACGTTACAAATATATCACGAAATGCAACAAGATATGTGCTTGTTAAATAAATAAATTAGAGAAGAGCATATACGTAAATTTACACAACCAAATAAGATGAAACCTGCCGAAAAGAAGACTTAAAACGTGAAGCAAACAAAACTGAGAATGATAAGGGAAAAATAATAAGCTAATGAAAAAAATCAAACATCAAAAGAAGAGGATGAATAAAATGACAAAACATCAGAAAAAAAGCTAAAGGCAAAATAAAAATTGACTGAATAAAAACTGTAAAAGCAATCTGTTTGACTTTTTCAGGAGTTTATTACTTTTTTCTCATTATTTTTATTACATCAAAATATGTATTATTACATCATCACATATGCTTTTGTCCATACTCGTTTCTTTAATATTTAAAATTGAAACAGTTATGGAACGGGTAAGAGTGGCATTGCTGTAAGAATCGTAGAATCTTACTGCTTTCGACGTATTGGGTATAATCGATATCTCGAAATTTAAATTTATTCTGGAAGTCATGTAAATCACACTGCAATGCGCGGTGGAGAATCACTGATTTATGAATATAAAGTAGTTATTGAATTATCTGTCACGGATGTGACTTTCTCGTGTTTATTTAATTATTTTTCTTTATTTTTATTACTTATTTTTCTTTTTTTATTAAACTATTTATTTTTCTTTGTTCGTTATTGCGTCATATTACGCCATTCATATTCCGACAGACGCCTATTCATTCGCCTCAGACGTTTGGGTCATCCGTCTGTCTGGATAGCAATGACGTGCGGGCGAACTGGTAATTGCTGTCCAAACTAATGTTCTTTATGTATCCGGTGGAGGCGGCGTACACATTTGATTGGGGATCCGACATGACGCGTACATCGATTCATAAGTGCATCTTGCCAATCGGCCGGCATACTTATGCATCCGGTCGCCCGCGCACAAGTTCAGACTCGCATTTCAATGCACGCTCGTGCGTCTATGCCCTCTGCGCCCCTCTACTCCACCGCTGTCCGTGATTCCTTATAAATTCGATGGCCTCTAAGGCCATCAGTTGCACTTAGGCTTCTGTGACCGATCGGTGACTATGTCGAGGCTGTCTCCACGTCACCGGTCCGCGCTCGTGCCCTCGCAGTCTTCGAGGCTGTTCTGGACTCCGCCGCCGTTCGACGCCATATGCTGAGTGTGGTACCAGACTACGCCATTTTGGCTCACGGTTTCATTACCCGGCTGCGATAGCCGCCCTTATGTACACTTCTTAGCGAGACGGGCTGCATGACTGCTAGTGTTACTAACCTATGTTCCGTGGAGAGATTCCACCGGAACATTTAATACTATGATCAGAGGCTGAAAACCCAATTTTTATATATTATATTAATATTATTATTATTCAATCCGTAGTTTCAATGTCTTTACCCCTCCCCTCCTGGTCCATGCTCTACCAATATTCAGAGAACTATCGCCTCAAGTGTATGACGGTTTATTTATATAATCCCGACAACACGTGACATCTGTAACATCGATATGAAAAGATACAGTGTTAATTGACGAAAAATGTTGGACTTTAAGGATTGTAGCAAATACAGTGCAAAATTTGGTAAATAACACACACTGTTAAAAATGTACTTTTACGGTACTTGGGTATATTAAATTTAATATCTTAAGAATCTTAAACGGGACAAATGTAAAAGTACATTAAATGTTGCTCGACAATGTTTCGATACATTTCGTATCTTCACCAGGACTTGTAATAACTTACTCCAGATTCTTCAACATTCGAACAAGTTAAACAAATGTCAACATTCCAACATACTAATATATACAAACATTTCTACACAACATCTAAAAACCACATACACCTCAGACAATACAGTGCAAGTAATCATAACCCAACACGAATTATGTTGTCTAAAACAAGATGGAAGATAGAATATTAAATATATGTTAGATATAAATTAACATGCTGATGAAATTTCATGAATTTAATGCAGAGTGAATAAATTTTGATGTAAAAGAATATGTCTGTTGATGAATTGAAATATGTTTTCCATATAAACAAACATGTGATGTGACAAGCTATAATATGAGGCAATTGGAACAAAGTATGCAGTTCATCCACACAAAAAGTGGTAGAGAATAAGTTGCAGTTACCTATCAAAAATCGTTTAGATGTAAACAGGGAAGCAAAATGCAAGAGGAAGAAAATTTCAGTTTATGGAGACAGTTACTCTCGTGGATTAGCAATCAAATTGACGGAGAATGTAAATGATTGTGATGTGATGGGTGAAACCGAGCGCTAACTTTAAAGATGCAGCATCGGGGATTAATGATGAGCCATCTTATGTTACGATTATCATCGCTGACTCGAATGATGTATCATTTAATGAAACCTTGGCCGCAATTAATGAACTGGAAGAAATTTTCGAAACAAACAACAGTGATAGTGGATACGTTGTAGTAAACATTTCCCATAGGCACAACCTTATCCCAAACTCTTGCGTCACTAAAGAAATTAGAAAAAACGAACAAAAAACTGTTGCGTGATTCTTTTTCGAGTGTTCATATGGTGGAGATAAGTGACTTTACGAGAGGACTTCACACGCGCCATGGTCAGCATCTCAACAAGGCTGGCAAAACTCGTCTCATCTCTAAGATAAGTAGTTGTATAGATGGTTTATCTGCTATAAAAAGTGTAATGTATGTCAATACTTACGAGCTCTGTTCAATTAATGCTCATCACTTGGGAAACCAGTAACAACCTGTGGTGGTCTAGTAAGGGATCTGACGGTTTTTCATCAAAATATTCAATATGCAAACAAAAAATAGATTATTGGGAAATAGTGCTATCAACAATAAACCCACACATATGTATCTATTCTGAACATGGACTCCCCCCAGGGGACTTACATCTAGTAAGTACGTGTTTGGCGAACACGGGGCCCCGAGCTGAGTCTGGCATTACTTCCACTTACNCCACTTACTTGTGCTATGCTCCTTCCTTTCTCTTTTCTGACCTCCCTTGGTCACCTCTTGTTCTTTTCGATCCCGACGCTATTAGGGCTAGGGTATCTTTCATTTTCCTCTTTCCTCTTCTC
>NNCF01126667.1:74132-88482 GCA_002313205.1 Laupala kohalensis | reverse complement strand
TCTAATTTGGGTACGTTAGAATATATATATATATATATATATATATATATATATATATATATATATATATATATATAATATAGATAGATAGAGAGAGAGAGAGAGAGAGATTGGATAGATCGATAGATAGATCAACCAATTCTGAAAAAATGGACTTTATAACAAATTTTAATAAACATCTGAAAAAATAACAAAATATAACTGTAAAATAATCATATAGGGGGATTTGAATATTGAAATAAGTGACACAAGTCTTAAAGATCTTATCGCCAGCTATAATATTTATAATGTCCCATTATGACCCACTAGAACAACCAATGATACTAATACTTCCATTCATTGTATTTTAACAAATAAAGATGAAAAACACTACACAAGTCATAACTTAGATTTTCATTTATCAGACCACAATGGACAGATCATGGATCTATCTAAATATAAACCTTGTAAAAAAAATCAAAATAAAGTTATACAAGAGACACCGCAGATAAAAACATAGAAAAATTGCTAGAAATACTACAAAAAGATGAAAGGCTCGATGTTTTCTTGGAACACAACCCTTACAACAAATGGAACAAATTCTTCAAAAAATTAAAACTCATCTAGGCTCAGCTTACCCTCTTATTAAAAGACAAGAAAAATGTATTAAGTTACCACAAGAAGTCATTAATCTTCAAGAATGCACGAAAGATTTCCTTGCACTCTTCAAAGCAAAAAAGCAATTTTTTTAAGGAACAACACAAGAAATACATGAAACTATTTAGAAAAGCTATTCAAAATCTAAAATCAATGCAAGTAAGCAATAAAATTAAAGTGTAAAACAAAACTAAACCTGTTTGGAATGTTGTAAATAATATGAGAGGACAAACTCCTAAACAAAAATATACACATAAGACAGGAGGGTGAACTAGTAACTAATCCATCAATTATCTGTGAAATATTTGTCAATTTCTTCACATACGGAGACTTTGAAGCACAAGTACACAATGAAAATCCTCCAAATTGCAATAGAGGTAATGTATTATACTTGGAGAACACATCTTCTATGGAAATTGACAATTTGATCAGCACCTTCACTAATAGTACGTCAACACATTGGGATGAAATATCTTCACATGTCTTAAAGAAATGTAAATCAGCCCTAACTACAATACTTTCACATTCAATAAACAGCTCAATAACAATGTGTTTTTCCCGATGCTCTGAAAGTTAGTATAGTAAGACCTATTTTTAAAAAGGCAATAACTCAGAGATAGTAAACTATTGACCAATAAGTCTAACTTCAAGTTTGGCTAAACTCTTTGAAAAGGTTATATGAAAATGTATATGCAGTTTTTTGGAACCCAATAAGGTACTAGTGAACACATAACATGGTTTTAGAAATAGAAGGTCCACTGTTACAGATGCAATAGAGTTCATACACAATGTGCTCCAAATCTTGGAAGCGATTGGAAAATTGCTAGTATTTTTACAAACCTCTCGAAGGCATTTGATAGTTTATCACATAAATTACTTCTGACAAAAATTGAGCATTTAGGATTACGAGGCAAAATAAATGACCACCTTAAATTATATTTGACCAATTGGAAACAGTGCGTCGAGTTACATCTGGAAAATGACTATTCTGTTGACAAAACTTGATCATCGTTAGTAACAGTCACACCAGGAGTACCACATGGATCTGCATTACGACCACTATTATTCTTATGAGAAAGTAATTCTCCCCTTTCCCCTAATTATAAATTAGTTTCATATGCTGATGATACAACTATAGTATGTAATAGTATACAGAAACTAACTCTAGAAGAACACATGACAGATTCACTTACACAAATATCTAAATATCGTAATCAGAGTCATTTAAAATTAAATTTTGTGAAAAAAAATGAGATTCAATTTAGCCATCGCAACCGTGGAAATAAGCTTGGTAGAATTAATATTCAGTTAAACAGCCAAACTATCGAGCTGGTGCAGTGTCATAAATTCCTAGGAATACTGATATATCAAAGTCTCGCGTATAATGAACATGTTGGTGCTGTATTTAAGAAATTAAGTTGAAACATATTCTTATTCAGAAATCTTGCTAAATTCGTGAAATCAGATTAATTAATTCCACAACGCAGTATTTCATCCTTCTTCTTCCATCCGTTTATACAACAACAGAATGAGAGCTACCAAACCACTTGGATATCACTCCAAATTTGGAAACCTTGAATATTCGCACATCCAATGTTTTAAATCATGGTTTCAGTAAGACTCCTTCTTGGGCTTTGCATAAGACGAAGATTAATTTCGATCTTCTGCATCATGACAAGAAGAACACTCCAACTCCGATGTTGACGGTATACTTCCACCTATTCCTCGACGAACACTAGGTCTATATTCCTGTGTTTACTGACGGGTCAAAGCAAGCCGATGGTTTCGGATGGTCCGTGGTGTTTCCCCGAAAGACCTGTGGCTACTGTCTTGGCGACTTGTGCAGCGTTTACATTGCTGAGTGCTGCGCCATATTGAGAGCACTGCGATCAACAAAGTGCTCCCGCGAATCAAATTTACTGATTTGCACTGATTCTCTGAGTGCCCTTCAAGCAATCCAGAATATGTATCCAGTCGATAAGCTGATCCAGAATATCCAGGATGTACTATTCTCTCTACAAAGTGACGGAAAGAACATTATATTTTGCTGGATTCCCGGGCACGTAGGAATCAGAGGAAATGAGGAAGCAGACCTTTCTGCAAAGGTGCATGCCTTAAGTATCATGTGGATTTCTTCACGATTCCAAATGGGGACATCCTAAATTCCATCAAGTTAGAGATTCTGAGACAATGAGTGGTTGGCTGTTGAAGGGAATAAGCTCCGACTTATCAAGTCCTCTGTTAAGTCATATAGCAGTTCCTGTAGGTCAGCCAGACGTGAGGAGGTCTTACTGACCCGCCTGCGACAAAGGACATTGTCCTTTCACTCATCGGTATCTCTTGCAACAAGGTGATCAACTCGTATGTGAGGAGTGTAGCTCTTCTTTGACAGTGCGTCACCTACCAACTGATTGCAGAAAATACACCAGAATACGGAGAAACATTGGTCTGGCTGCAAATTTACCATCAATTCTCGGAAATGAAACGGATCATGTTAATAAATTAGTGAATTTCACAAGTAAATTGGGACTCCTCCCACAAGTTCTCGGGAGTGTTTAAATTTGCATTCTTCTTTCCTTTTCCTTTTCTTCTTTCCTTTCATTCTTCCTCTTCCTTTCTTTGAAAATTATAGTTTTCAAAATTTATTTATTTTTTAATATAATGCATTAGGCAAATATTATCTGTCCTTTCCTATCATCTTTGTGTTTAGATATTTTGTGAATCCAGGAAGGTTTTTTTAGTGGGTATGGTCAAGGTATTTGGTGAGTCCCACACACGGGGAAGAGTCACGTCGGCTCTTCCCTATGGTGCTAAACTGCATTTTCCCCACCTGCAAGGCATCTAATGACCTTGACATTGGTGAGCCCTAAAGCCTTAATAAAAAAAGCAATTAATTCTAATATACTGTGGAACATTTCACACACACATACAATATGGCATAAAAATATGGGGTGCACATCCAATACAATTAGGGACAGAATTATGGAACTGCAGAAAAGAGATACATCTTGAAACTCAAATCCAAAGAATAATGTAAAAACTATTATATAAAATATAATATTATGACAGTTGTAGCATTATATGTCTACAGAATAATACTCTCACTGAGATGTGATACTATCAAAAGTTTTACACAAAACAAGGCACTGTATACATATAATACTAGGAGACAACGAAACTATCACAGAGCATGTAATTCTAAATCAGCTACATTTATAGATCAATTTGAAAGAGCCATCTTCATTTTCAATAAACTTCCAGGACAAATCAAAGAAGTAAACCAAAATGTTTTTAAAAATGTACTAAAAAATTATCTCATTAACAAGTACCCTTATAAATTGCAGGAACTAATATGAAGGCTCAATGAATCCTTTGGAATCATCAGTCTCCTCATTTGTGATTTGAAATTAATATGGTGTAATATTTTTGTGCAAATGCTTTTTTGTGTTGTATAAATATATTTTTATAGTACTCCCTTTTCTTTTGGAAGATTAACAAGGTGATCTTGTTTCTTAAAACTTTATAATTATTCCTCATTATTTTGTTTCTTTCTTGTACTTCTTCGGTATGTTTTTCCACAACCTGAAGGCCTTATCTCTATCGTTCATCATATTAATAATAATTCTATCTATCCATGGTTTAATGTTTTCTACTTTTCTATTCCTCTAAAAATTTTCACTTTCATGGATTCTTTAAAAATGTTTACTACAATATCATGGATTTCATTTGCTGAATTTTCTTTAATTCTGTTTAAATTTATATGTCCCAAATTTTTTGTTAATTCTTTTTGATCCACTAGAAATTTTTTATTCTTATCTTGTTTTATCTTTTATCCCATTCAATATTTTCATGCTTATTCCTATGATGTAGTGGTCAGAAATCTTAGTTTTAATTATAAAAGGATATACTATCTCAAATTGACCACTTACTGCCAAGTGATGAATGCATGAACTGCTTATTTTGTCTAATCTAATTTCCTCTCTTGTGTATTCAGTGATAGATTGATAAAGTTTATATTCTGTAATTAAGTTCAAATATTCTTGGTTAGCTTCATTTATAGCATAATTTTCAATATTTATATCTCCCACCAAAATTTTGTTGCTGTTTTTAATTTCCTTCAACATTTCTTTTAATCCGTTCATAAATACCTTGATTTTCCCTTATGGAGGTCTGTATATCACCATTATTGTTATAAAAAATTCTTGTTGATTTTTAGATTTCCTGTTATAAATTCAAAGCTTTTCATTTTCATCTCAAGTAAATCGAAGCAGTAGACATCCTTATAAAAGATCATTATTCCTCCTCCTTTTCTTCCTGCTCTTTGGTTTGTCACTCTATGAAAGTTGCTAAATGTAAACTTCTCTACAGATGCCTTTTCTTCAATATTTATCTCAGTTAAAATTATGAGATCTAATTTGTTTAAAGGATTTATTTTGAAGGCAAATTCTTCCCAATTCTTTCTTAGTAATCTTATATTAACATGCATTACTTTAAGATTTTCTATAGTTTTGTCTACCTTTCTATCAGCTTCATTAAACATTTAAAAATACCAAATTCCTCTATTTCTAAAAAATCTAAATCCATTTAATGGTATAAACCATTGTGCACTTTGATTTATCTAAACTATACTATTTAAGTCTTGCTCATTTTTTATTATCAAATATTTCATATTATCACCTTTTCTTAGAAATACTTTTGCATTTTTCACCCATGTATATTTAAAATTGTTTTTAGCAAACTCTTTAACTTTCCAAAAGAGATTTGCTGTAAATGCTGTTAATTGCTCAGTAATATAACATTTTCCCTCTCCCTTTTTGAAGCCACCAATTATTTTTGACAACTTAATTGCCTTGTCTCTAATTTCTCTACATTCAAAAGTAACAAATGTCTTCAATTTCTTTTGTTTGTTTTTATATTGATTGAGACTGATCACATCTGTTTCCTTTGCTTCCTTTAGTCCTTCTTTTAATAGATTAAATACATATTTATTGAATATAGGGGAAGTTAAACCTATTACCTCTACATTGTTACTGAGCATGTTACTTTCTAATTCATTAACTCTTTCATTTAACTCATTTAGAAGTTTATCCTTCTGCTGCCGTCGAAGTGAGTCGGTCCACGTCCTGACGGTGGGTTACAGAGAAAGCTCTCAAGTATTTATTTTCTTTTACTTTTCTTTTCTTCTATTTACCTAGTTTTTCACTTTTATCTTCTTTAATGGCCTTCTGTGTGAGCTGAACGCTTTAAATTCAGATTCCTATGTCGGGTCAACTTCCCGTAGTCGCCGACGCTCAAGGAGCAGAAATAGTGGTCTTGTCCAAGACTGATCATTCCAGCAGTGATCACGGTGACTCTCCTGGGGAGGGGACCACAGCAGGTTCTGGCTTTATAGTCGTCAACAAACAAAATCTAGACATCGAAGAAAGAGCGGATAAACTCCAGACTATGACTCTTCTTTCCTGGAATCTGAATGGCATTCATGTCCGTTCAGATGACCTAAACCTCTTACTGTCTCGTCGTTCTCCTCAAATAATACGTCTTCAGGAAACACATCTCTTACCAAAAAACTTTTTCTCTCTCGTGGTTGTACCTGTTATAGGGCGGACTTAGAAGACGGTGTAAGTGCACACGGTGGCGTCGCTTTGCTCGTAGACGCTTCAGTCTATGCCAAAGAAGTCTCTATAACAGCGTCTTTCAAACCGTATGTATGAGGGTTAGCCTACCAGCCCTTACATTTACGGTATGTAATATTTATATCCCTCCTGGGCAGTCATTCACGAAGAAGGATCTTGCTGGTCTGATGGACCAGTTGTCTTCCCCATTTATCATCGTCGGGGACTCCAATGCCTTTAATCCAATCTGGGGTTCTCCACACAACTGCTTAAAGGGTGATATAATTGAAACACGTTTTAGCAGGTATTCAGCGCTTCTCAACACGAGCCACTCCACACACTTCTGTACAACCTTCCAATCTTTCTCGGTGCTTGTTTTAGCAACCTACAGTTCCTCTCTTTCCCCAATCTTAGACTGAACAGTTCTCAACGATCTGTGTAGTTCCTCTCTTTCCCCAATCTTAGACTGAACAGTTCTCAACGATCTGTGTAGGAGACCACTACCCGATTCTTATACATATGAACGTTTTTTGTCCTTCGGTTTCTCGCCTCAGTAGATATTGAAAAAAGCACACTAGGATGTATTTAAACGCAACATCAATCTTTGCGATAAGCCTTTCGCTGATGTGGATGCTATGGCATCCCATTTCACTAACGCTGTTCTCGAAGCCGTCGATGTTGCCATTCATAAATCATCATGCAATCCAAGGCATTGCCCAGTTCCATGGTGGAATTCGGACTCCGCAAAGGCGGTCAGCGCTAGAAAGAAAGATTTAGCGCGGCTTAAGAAGTATCCCACTGTTACAAATCTCATTGAGTTTAAAAGGTGCAGAGCCAAAAAAAATGAACTTTTCGAGAAAGTAAGTCGTCCTCCAGGAAGGATTACATTTCATCTCTTACAAGCCGTAATCCATCATCAGTCGTATTGCAGAACGTTAGCAAGATTCAAGGTTCGTGGTCCTTATTTTCCATCCTCGGTCTAAATGTAAACGGACAACTTCAAACTTCACCTCACGTCATTGCTGAGGATTTTGCATCTCACTATGAAAGAGTCTGTTAGTGCTCCTTTCCACTGTCAGAGTGCCACCCGTTCTTTTCATTCATCTTCAATACGGTGTGTGGTTCTATGCAGTGACTCTTTTAGTGTTATGTGGTCAGTGTCTTCAATGTACACTTCTGACATCCTAACACTGACTATTCAGAATCTAAAATGCCGCCTAGTAGTTGAAAATTTTAAAATAATTCTTGGTTGGGTTCCTAGTATTATGTTATAGTTGTAGTAGTAGTAGTTAGAAGTCAGTAGTTAGTTAGTACTAGTTAGTAGTTAGTTAGTAGTCAGTTAGTAAGAAGTTGTTATATAGTAGTAGTTATTTAGTTAGCAGCAGTAGTACGTTAGTTAGTAGTAGTTAAGAAGTAGTAGTTAGTTTGTTAGTAAAAGTTAGTTAGTTAATAGTAGTTAGTTAGTAGTAGTTAGTTAGTAGTAGTTAGTTAGTAATAGTTAGTTAGTCAGTAGTACTTAGTTAGTCAGTAGTACTTAGTTAGCAGTTAATTACTTAGTAGTAGTTAATTAGTAGTAGTAGTAATTAGTTAGTTAGCAGTAGTAGTAGTTAGTAGTAGTTATTTAGTCAGTAAAAGTAGTAGTTAGTTACATAGTTACTAGTAGCAGCTAATAGTTATAAGTTAGTTAGTAGGTGTTAGATAGTTAGTTATTTGTAGTTAGTTAGTAGTAGTTAGTTAGATAGCAGTAGTAAGTCAGAAGTTGTTAGTAGTAGTTAGTTACTTAGTAAGTTAGTTAGTAAGTTACTTAGTACGTTAGTTAGTAAGTTAATTAGTAAGTTAGTTAGCAAGTAGTATTAATAGTTAGCAAGTAGTACTAATAGTTAGCAAGTAGTATTAATAGTTAGCAAGATAATCTCAACTTGACTTTCCTTCTCACATATAAGATAGCCCAATCTCTTTTTTAACAATATATATATGAATAATTGAAAAAGTGTGTTGTGATGCTGAATGTTAGTGTGAATAACTGGAAAAGTGAGGTTAGTGTTCTGAAATACTTGTTGTTATGAACTTTTGTGTATGAACTATCTAAAGAAGCTTTTGATGAGAAAGGTACATTTATATATAATTTTTTAGAGGTTCTTATGAACTAAAAACAACAAAAAAAGAGTACTTTGTAACATAACAAAGTTCATAACAAAAAAACAAGTTCATAACAAAAAAAAGTGTTTCATAACACTAACCTCACTTTTTCAGTTATTCACACTAACATTCAGCATCACAAACACACTTTTTCAGGTTATTTATATTCACATTCAAGCATCACAACACACTATTTCACCTATTCATACAAAACACCAGAGGATACATATATTCAGTACTTCTCACAGTAGACTGATCCAGACCACCAGCAGCTCATTACCGATTTTCACACCATTCTTCCCTTTTCCTTACAGACCTTCAGAGAAACTAAATAATATATGTTTCCTACAGTACACATTGACGAGTTAAATATGCTTCATCCCATGAAACTGGTTTAAACCAACACCATTCATAACTCATCCACCATATGCCCAGTCACGGAGCCTCCTCGTCGG
This sequence comes from Laupala kohalensis, assembly GCA_002313205.1. Lineage (NCBI taxonomy): Eukaryota > Metazoa > Arthropoda > Insecta > Orthoptera > Trigonidiidae > Laupala > Laupala kohalensis. The sequence continues at coordinate 79,640 of NNCF01126667.1, read as the reverse complement.
CACGTCCACCCAGCACGGAGTCTCGAGTAGTAGTTAGTAAGTAGTAGTAGTTAGTAAGTAGTAGTAGTTAGTTAGTAGTAGCAGTTAGTAAGTAGTAGCAGTTAGTAAGTAGTAGTAGTAGTAGTAGTAGTAGTAAAAAAAAAGTAAAAAGTAAAAAAGTTTTTATTCCATATAAATAAATGCATTTTACACGTTAATACACCTGCTTGTATACATACATCCATACACTTTTAATATGCATACAGTATTTACATACATACAAGTATTACATCCACACCGATTTAATGCAGCATCCAATATATACCCACATATATACATTTACACCAGTTTACATATAACATCCAATTATATACATATAAATTTAACTTTTATTTCTCTACGTTTTTTGTGTTTCTTTATTATCATTATCATTTGTTTATTTTGAAATTATTTACTTCCATAATCTTCTCACAAGTTAAAAACACATTTCTTTTTGTTTTTGTTTTTATACATATCTTATCCTTTACCCTATTTTGTTTTTGCTGTTTTAACTTGTTTTATATTTCTTTTATTACCCGCTATCTGGTCTACCACTACTATTAATAGTAGCAGCAGCAGTAGGAGCAAAAACATTGGTTGTTACTTTCCCTCCACTAACAATACCACTATCTGGTTTTTCAATAGTAGTAGTAGTGGAATCTGTTATGGATTATCTAATATTTCATCAATACTCATACTTATTTTTCAATTTGTACACTTATACACATACATACATAAATACATACAAGATTAATATACATACTAGTATACATACACATCAGTTTAGTATAACATCCAATAATACATATATGTTTAACTTCTCCCTTTAAGTTTAATAGCTAAACTTGTCAAAGGGAGATATTTGACTACTCTAGTTACCCTTAGTTTTCACTTTTCATTTTTAATTTTTGTTGTATCTCGATTGTATCATTTTTATCTTATTCTAACTTCTTGTAATTTTCCATAATCCATTTCTTGATTTCTTTCTTTCTCTTATATTTATTTTTTATTTCTATTATTTCATCTGTAATTTTATTTAGACATTTTGGTATAATCGTTTCTATCTGCCTCTCACCGTACTTATTAAAGTTTATGGGGATTTCATAATTGTGTTTTTTCCTATTGTTATGAGTGTGGTTTATTCTTTTTAAGTTAATTTCTCTGTTTTCTTTGTTTATGTTTTTATCAATTTTCTCTAGAAAGAAAATTTGTTTAATTTTCAATAATAGATTTTTTTAAATATATTTCTTCTATGTGTTCTTCCTTTCCACCTATCAACTTTATGATTTTATTTTGTAATATTTGGAGAGGTGCTATATAAGATTTAGAGGCTGTTCTCCATGCTTCTATCCCATATCTTATTTGTGATTCAATTAAGGATACGTACACATTCTTAAGGGTTATTTTATTCATGTATTTTTCCACATTAGTTAACCTCCAGTAACATACCCTTATTTTCTTTATTAGTTCCTTTATGTGCTCATCCCATAGCAAGTGCTGATCGAAGACTAATGCCAGATATCTGAATTTCTCAACCTTATCAATAGTATAACTACATTCACATTTTTTCATTTTTGTGTGTATACATTCCTACTCATGGTACACTATATTTATTTCTTCTCTAACATTAGTGTTTGCTGCAATATGTAACATCTTAGTTTTTTTTCATTTAATTTTAATGATTTGTCATGGAACCAGAGCTGTGTTATTAAAGTCCTCCTGGATTTTTTCCCTCATCATTTTCATATCTTTTCCTCCTATCATGATAACAAAATCATCCGCATATCCATAAGTTACAATGTTTTATGCATGTTTCAACGTCATTGATATACAGTATAAATAATAATGGAACAAGAAAACTTCCCTGAGGAATTCCTGTCTCCATTTTATGTTTAATACTATATTTATGTTTAATACTATATTTATCTTTAATTTTTATCATATATTCCCTATTTTTAAGATAGGTTTTTAAGATGTTACACATTTTTCCTCTGATACCCATTTTTTCTAACTCCTCAATTAATTTTTCATTATTAACCAAATCGAAAGCCTTTGATAAATCCATAGATAGCAGAATTACATGTTTTCTATCATTTAGATTTCCGTTTATTTCATTTGTTATTTTTTCCAATAAGTCAGTTGTTCCTTTTCCTTTTTGATATGCATATTGACTTTTTGTTATGATATTGTTCCTGTCCACATAATTTTGCATTACCTCCATTAAATATTTTTCATAAATTTTTCCTATCGTGGATAAAATTGATATTGGTCTATAATTATTTAGGTTTTTAAAATTTCCTCCTTTATGTATTGGTCTTATTACGGCCACCTTCATATTTTCAGGGAATTCCTCCTCTTCTATACTTTTATTTACTATTAGTTTGATCATGGGTATCATTACTTTACAGTTTTCTTTTATATTTTCTAACTTTACTAAATCCATTCCAGGTGCTTTGTTTTTCTTTAGCNCTTTGTTTTTCTTTAGTTTTTCTATTATTTTTTCAATTTCTTTGGTTTCAATTTCTGGTAAATAAATTGAATTCATATTATTTAGCTTGTTTTGTGGTCCTACCATTTTATCACATTTATGGAATTTTTTTAGTATGTTGTCTTTCATTAATTTGGCCATTCTTTCACAGACACTTTGTGTTGTTTCATTACTTTCTAGAGCATTTTCTATTTGCTCATCTATATTTTTTTGTTTTTTCCTTCCCATTAACAAATTTATTATTTCCCATGTTTTTTTGTTGTCTTTTAAGTTGTCATTCAATTGGTTTTTGTAGTATTCTCTTTTCTTCTGAAAGATCTTTGAAGTAATTTTATTTCTTAATTCCTTATATGCTGTTCTTGTTTCATTTTTTTCTCTCTGTCCATATTTGAAGTCTTTTTCCATGTGGTAAATAGTTCATCTCTTTTATTCATCATTTCTATAATATCATGACTAATCCAGGGTTTGATGTTTACTTTTTTCCTATTTCTTACCGTAATTTTTTTCTTTGATTCCATGAAACTTATCATTATCTCTTCATATATTTCCTTGGCTTTTTTGGTTTCCATTTTTTCAAAATCTATTTTTTCTAAGAGCTTAGTTAGTTGTTCTTTGTCAATACAGATTTTTTCATTCTTTTTTTTCAACTATTACATCTATTTCTTTCCTTTTCATTTTCATGATAATTCCAATCAAATAGTGGTCAGAAATTTTTGGTTTTATAATTACAGGTTGTATTATTTCAAATGCTCCACTAACGGCTATATGATCTATGCATGATTTGCTTATCTTATCCAGTCTAATTTCTTCTCTTGTGTTTTCTGTAATAGTTTGTATCATTTTGTTTTTGGTTATAATATTCAAATATTCTTGATTTTTATTATTAATAATTTCATCTTTTATATCCAAGTTTATATCACCTATTAATATTTTATTTTTATTTTTAACTTTACTCAATAAGTTTTCTAAATCTTCAAGAAATTTTTTTATATCTTCTCCAGGTGGTCTATAAATTACTATTAGTGTAATTGATTTTTTATTATTAATTTGCAAATTACCAGTAATAGCTTCGTGACCTCTTTTTTCTGTAGTAGTTAGTAGTAGTAGTAAGTAGTAGTAGTAGTAGTAAGTAGTAGTAAGTGGTAATTAGTTAGTAGTAGTAGTTAGGTTGTCAGTTAGTTAGTAGTAGTTGGTTAGTTAGTAGTAATAGTAGTAGTAGTTAGTTAGTAGTAGTAGTTAGTTAGTAGTTTACAAGTTTACAAGTTTATTTATTTCCATAAATACAATACAAATTTTACGTTTGCAATACAAATTTTTCATTATTGATTTTACTGTTTTTTTAAAATGTTTTTTGTCTTCATTTAACAGTTTTTGTACCAAATTTATCTTGATCCTCTTCTCTTTTTACAATTTTAATTGTTCTTCTTCTTTATACACACTACATAAACACATGAAATTGTTCTTAAACATAGTACTTTTTTTTTAATACAATTTTTCTTATTAATTATTAAACCACATTTAAGAGAAAAGCGAAATAAATAAATAAATAAATAGGTCACTTTAGTTATGCAACGTAATTTTCCCTCCCTTTAAGGTACCATAGTATCTTGTCAAAGGGAGTTGTACTATCCCTTTTTTCTTTTTACTTGTTATCTTCATGACTATAATAATTTATTAATTACACATTACATAAATACATCCATACATGAGATTGTTTATATTAATAGTTTTTTTTATTATATACAATTGTTCTTTTTAATATTTTACATCCGTTAAGAGAAAAGCAAAAATAAATAAATAAATAAATAAGTTTTATTGTAATCCTGCTTTTTCCTTATTATAATTTTTATTTCTATCCATTTCTATTTCCATATATGCACATCTATGAATGACTATGCCATTTCACTACCATCCTCCACTATTAAATTATTCTATGAATAGCTTTATATAACCTTTATATTATGTATTATTTATTTTCATCTTATCATTTAACTCTCTTATATTAGTTATTGAAAATTTTTCTATAAGCAATTTTTGAATTCTTGCTTTTGTTAATAATTTATCATTTTCCTAGGCTATTTGTCTACTGTCTATTTTACTTCTACTAATATCAGTAGAAGTATTAGTAGTAGTTTTATTTGTAGTAATTTTTCAACTGCATACTGTTCCGCTACCAGTGAATCACCTATTGGTAGTAGTAGCAGCAGTATTTTTTCCCCTCACTCCTCTCTGTTTCTTTTTAATTTTATTTTATATCCTCATCCAGAAGAATTATTTATTATTATTATTTTATTTTATTTCCTATCTTCTGTATTATTAATTTTTGTTTGTATTTATACTACCTTTGTTCTCTCTCTTACTTTTTAATTTTTAATGCCTTTTTTTTAAATTCATTTAAATACTTTGTATTTTTTAACAAAAATTCCTTTTTAAATTATGTATGTATATTTTCATTTTTATCATTTAACTCTCTTATATTAGTTTTTGATAATTTTCTATAAGCCATTTTTTAAGTTCTTGTTTTTGTTTATTTTTATTTTGTATATCTATTATTGTGTCCGGAACTTTATTTAGACTTTTGGGCACCATGACTTCTATCATTCTTTCCCCATATTTGTTGAAAGTAATTGGTATTTTGTATACATGCTGTTTCCTATTCCCATACTCATGTTGTGATTTTATTAAAATTTGTTTTTTGTTGATGTTTTTGGTTAGAATTTGTTTTAAGTACATTTGTTTGCAATTTAAGATATTATATTTTTTATAAATTTCTTGTACCCTCATATCTTCACCATCCATTATCCCAACCACCCTATCTTGCAGAGCCTGTAAGGGAGCAACATATGATTTTGATGCCGCTCCCCATACCCCAATACCATATCTGAGTATCGACTCAATTAAAGCTACATACACATTTTTAAATGTTACTCTATCCAAGAAACTTTCAACATTAAGCACTTTCCAATAACATAGTCTTACTTTTCCTATTAACTCCCTTATGT
>NNCF01126667.1:44775-73320 GCA_002313205.1 Laupala kohalensis | reverse complement strand
TAATCTGATTATAGGTATTATTATATTTTCATTCTGTTTTATTTCTTCTAATTTAATTTTGTCTATTCCAGGTGCTTTATTTTTCAGTCCTTTTATAATTTTTTTTATTTCATCATCGGTTACTTCAGATACTACTATTGTATTTGGTATTCTTTGATTTGAGTTTTCCCCCAATCTTCTATCACAAATGTGTCTGCTTTTTTCTATGTTTTCTATAAAAGCCTTTGCCATACCCTCTGTGATATCCCTAATATTTTCATTTCTTCCTAAGTTTCTTTCAAGTTAGTAGTAGTAGTAGTAAGTAGTTATTTTGTTAGTAGTTAGGTAGTTAGTTGTTAGTTAGTAAGTAGTAGTTCATTCGTTCGTTAGTAGTAGTTTGTTAGTAGTATTTAGTTAGTAGTATTTAGTTAGTAAGTAGTAGTTAGTTAGTAAGTAGTAGTTCGTTAGTTAGTAGTAGTTTGTTAGTAGTATTTAGTTAGTTAGTAGTAGTTTGTTAGTATTAGTTAGTTAGTAGTAGTTTGTTAGTATTAGTTAGTTAGTAGTATTTAGGTAGTTAGTAGTAGTTAGTTAGTAGTAGTTAGTTAGTAGTATTTAGGTAGTTAGTAGTAGTTAGTTAGTAAGTAGTATTAGTAGTTAGTAAGTAGTAGTTAGTAAGTAGTGGTAGTAGTTAGTAAGTAGTAGTAGGTAGCAAGTAGTAGTAGTAGTTAGTAAGTAGTAGTAGTAGTAGTTAGTAAGTTTGAAAGTTTGAAAGTTTTTATTCCATTATAAATCAAATCATTATACATGTTAAATACACCTGCTTGCATACATACATCCAAAACACTTTCAATATGCATTCAGTAAGTACCTACATATAAATTTTACATCCATATCCACCGATTTGATGCAGCAACCAACATATTCCCACATATATACATTTACACTATTTTACAATATAACATCCTTTTTACATTTAACATCCAAATTTATACATTTGTTTATTTCATTGTGGTTATTATCCTTTATTTAATTTGAAATTATATACTTCCTTAAATCTTCTTTCAAGTTTATAACACTTTTTCTTCTTTTTGTTTTTGTCATTACACATATCTTGCTGTTTTTTTTGTTTTTTTTTTCATTATTTTGCTTTTGTTTGAAATTGTTTTATATTTCTCCTATTGCCCACCAACTTGTCTACCACTACTATTCATAGTAGCAGCAGCAGTTCGGAGCAAAAATCTTAGTTACTTTCCCTCCACTGCCAAATACCACTATTTGGTTTAATAGTAGTAGTAGTAGTGGAAATTCTTGGTGGATTATCCATTATTTCACATTATTCATACATATTTTTCAATTTGTATACTTACACACCTACTCACATAAATACATAGAAAATTTGTATTTCATTACTACTCATACTTATTTTTCCATATATACATCCATGCACATACATACATAAATACAATGCTAGATTTTTATTTCATCAATACACATACCTTTTTTCAATTTGTACATTCATTCGCATACATTACCTAAATACATACAAAATTTATTACAAACTAGTATACATACACTTCAGTTTAGTGTTCCATCCAAAAAATGCATACATGTTTAACTTCTCCCTTTAAGTTTCACAATTGAAACTTGTCAAGGGGAGATTTTGACTACTCTTAAAATTTTTATTTCCACATTTTTACCTTTTAATTTTTCTTTCCTTTTAAGGTTCTCCACTTATATTTTCCTTTCTCTTACTCTAACATCCTGTTATTTTCAAATAGCCATCTCTTTATTTCTTTATTTCTTCTGTATCTATTTTTTTATCTCTATAATATCTTCATCTATTCTATTTATCCACCTTGGTAGGATTTTTACTGCCTATTTTTTTTCCCTCTCTTATAAGAGTTTTTTATAATTCTCTATAATCCATTTTTTTATTTCTTGTTTTTGTTTATTTTTATGTTGTATGTCAATTATTTTGTCCGGGATTTTGTTTATACATTTTGGCACCATTACTTCCAACATTCTTTCACCATATTTATTAAAGGTGATTGGTATCTTGTATGTGTGGTGTTTTCTGATCCCATACTTATGCTGTGATTTTGTTAGCATTTGTCTTTTGTTAATATTTTTTCTTAGTATTTGTTGTAGGTACATTTGTTTTATATTTAATATGTTGTATTTTTTATAGATTTCTTGTACCGTTATTTCTTCCTTATACATTATGCTCACTACCCTATCTTGCAGCGCCTGTAAGGGGGCAATATATGATATAGAAGCTGCACCCCATATTCCAATACCGTACCTGAGTATAGACTCAACTAAGGCCACGTACACATTTTTGAAAGTTGCACGGTCCAAAAATTTTTCCACATTGAGCAGTTTCCAGTAGCATAATCTAACTTTCCCTATTAACACCCTTATGTGTTCATTCCAATTCAGAAATTTGTCAAATATTATCCCCAAATACTTAATTTTCTGTACCTGTTCTATTTTTTCCTTACATCTGCATTTTTCGATTTTCCTATGTATACAGTCCTCATTATGGTATCTAATGCTTAGGTCTGTTTCCATTCTTGCTCTAGTGGTTATTTGTAGAACTTTTGTTTTATCTCCATTCATTAAAAGTGATCTGTCATGAAACCAAAGTTGTAATCTGTTGAAATCTTCTTGTAGGTTATCTCTTGCTTTTTCTAGATCCCTGCTGTATGATATTACCAAAAAGTCGTCAGCATACCCAAAGTACTCACCTTTTTTTATACATTCTTTTGCATTATTTATATATAATATGAAGAGTAGTGGGGCTAAAAAGCTTCCTTGTGGAATTCCAGTTTCTAGTTGTTTTTTTTCACTATAATGATCCCCTATTTTCACTGTGAATTTTCTATTTTCCAGGTAACTGTTCAAAATTTTCTCCATCTTCCCTCTTATCCCCATCTTTTCAATTGTGTCTATTAGCTTTCTTTTATCTATCATATCAAACGCCTTTGATAAGTCAATTGATAGAAGCAATATTTGCTTTCCCTCATTAAGTTTACTATTTATCCTTCCTCCTATCTTTTCCAGCAGGTCCGTCGCTCCCTTCCCCTTTTGGTATGCATACTGGTTTTCATCCAAAATCTTATGCTTGTCTATGAAATTGTATAGTATGTCCACTAAATATTTCTCATATATTTTACCAACTGTTGATAGTAGTGAGATGGGTCTGAAGTTATTTGTGTTCTTCCAGCTACCTCCTTTATGAATGGGTCTAATTACCGCTACTTTTAAACTTTCGGGAAATTGTTCCTCTTGTAAGCTTTTGTTAATGATTATTCTGATTATCGGTATTATTATCTTTTCATGCTGTTTTATGTTTTCTACTTTAATTTTGTCAATTCCCGGTGCTTTATTTTTCAGCCCTTTCATTATTTTTATTATCTCATCATCAGTTATTTCAGATATAACTATAGTATTTGGTACACTCTGTATTGATTTTAGCCCTACTCTTCTATCACACTTATGTCTTCTTTTTTCTATGTTCTCAATAAACGCTTTAGCCATATTATCTGTAAAATCCCCCATATTTTCATAACTTCCTAAGTTTTTTACTATTTTACCATCTACATTCTCTTTAATTTTTCTTCCTAAAATTTGGTTAATAATTTCCCAAGTTTTTTTATTATCCCCTTTATTTTTCTGCAACTGTTCTTTGTAGTACTCTCTTTTTTTTAATTATTCTGTTAGTTATACTGTTTCTTGCCTCCTTGTATTTAGTTCTTAACTCTTCTTTTTTCTTTACATCTGTATTTCCCATTTTTTTCCATATTCTGAAAAGTTCATCTCTCTTATTCATCATTGTTATAGTTTCTTTCTCAATCCATGGTTTTATGCTGATTTTTTTCCTACTTCTTATTTGTTTGCTTTTACATGCCTTTTTGAAGCAATTTGTTAATCTTTCATATATTTCATTAGCTTTTAATTTTTCCATCCCATTTATTTCTAATTTTATTAAGTTTTCTTTCAGTTCTGTCTTGTCAATGTTTCCTTCTTGATATTTCCTTTCTTCTTTTTTTTCTATTATTCCTTTTTTCATTTTTACATGAATTCCAATCAGATAATGGTCCGAAATTTTCGTTTGAATCATTATAGGCTGAATTTTTTTGAAAGTTCCACTTATTGCAATATGGTCAATACATGCCTTGTTTAAAATGTCCATTCTCATTTCTTCTCTGGTGTTTTCCATTATAGTTTGTATCATTTTATTACTGGTTAGTAAATTCATATATTCTTGGTTTTGATAGTTTATAATATCCTTCTGTATGTTAATATTAATGTCTCCTATGAGTAGTTTGTTTTTGTCTTTTATTTTACCTAAAGTTTTTCCTAATTCTTCTATAAACATTTTTTTGTCCTCTCTGGGTGGTCTATATATAGCTATTATTGTTATACAGTATTCCTTGCTAATGTGAATTTTTCCAATGACTGATTCGAAACACTTATTTTCTATATTGAATTTTTCAAATTTATACTCTTCTCTGTAAAAAACAAAAATTCCTCCTCCCTTTTTATTTTCTCTTCTGTATTCTTCTCTTTTAAATTTTTCAAGTTCATATTCTTGTATAGTTTCCTTTTTTTCTAAGTTAATTTCCGTTAGAACTATTATATCCATTTTTTTTTTGTAGTGTTTTGATCCTTAATTCAAATTCTTCCCAGTTTTTTTTCAGTGATCTTATGTTTAGATGCATAATATTCATTCCTTGTTTATAACTTTCTATTTCATTATTTGCTTCCTCAAAGTTTTGGAATATTTTTATTTGTTTTATTTCCAGGTTTTCTATAAAGTTGCTATCCATTGCTTGTATTTTAAATATTTACTTGCTCCTTCTTTTTCATATTAGGTTTTATATATCAGCTTCATTTTTGATGATCCAAGATCTTGTGTCTTGATCTTTTCTTATGAAGAAGTAGTAGTAGTAGTAGTAGTAGTAGTAGTAGTAGTAGTAGTAGTAGTAGTAGTAGTTAGTTTACAAGTTTTTTATTTTCCATAAACACAATACATTTTCATTAAACAATTTTACATTTTCATTATACAAATTTACTTTTTCATTATACAAATTTACTTTTTCATTATACAAATTTACTTTTTCCTTAGTAGTAGTAGTAGTAGTAGTAGTTTTTCACTACTCTTTTATAGTAGCAGCAGCAGTAGGAGCAATTTTTAATTTTTCCCACCACTAACAATACCATTATCTTGTTTACAATAGTGTACATAGTGGACTCGGTTATGGATTATCTAAACTTTAATCAATACCTCTACTTATTTTTTTGATTTGTACACACATACATATAATATACAGGATAAATTTTTCATCAATTCTCATGTTTATATCTAAATCTGTACAGTTATGCACATACATACATAAATATATTTCACTGTTAAAAATGTTTCATCCTTACTCATATTTCTTTTCCAATTATTTCTTTATACACATACCTAAATAAGTACATACAAGATTAATTTCACTCGAGTCTACAAACACAACTGTTTTTAACTTGTCCATCAATTACCTATATGTTTTGCTTCTCCCTTTAAGTTTATAAACTAAACTTGTCAAAGGGAGATTATTTTACTACTCTTAAATTTTCTTTGTATTTACATTTTATTTTAATTTTTGTTGTTCTCCGATTTTATTCTATTTATCTTTTTATCTTACTCCGACATCTTATAGTTTTCCATGAGCCATTTCTTGATTCCTTTCTTTCTCTTGTATTTATTTTTTATTTCTATTATTTCATCTTCAATTTTGTTAAGCCACTTTGGTAAAATTGTTTCTATCTTCCTATCACCATACTTATTAAAATTTATGGGGATTATGTAATTATGTTTTTTTCTATTATTGTGAGTGTGCTTAATTCTTTTCAAGTTAAATTCTCTGTTTTCCTTGTTTAAGTTTTTATCAATTTTTTCTAAAAGGAAGATCTGTTTAATTTGCAGTAATTGTTTATTTTTATATATTACTTCTATATCTTCTTCTTTTCCACCTATCAACTTTATAATTTTATTTTGCAACGTTTGTAGTGGTGCTAAGTATGATTTGGAGGCCGTTCCCCATGCCTCTATCCCATATCTAATTTGGGATTCAATAAGGGATATATACACCTTCTTAAGGGTTATCTTATTCATATACTGTTCAACATTAGTTAGCCTCCAATAACATACCCTTAATTTCTTTATAATTTCCTTAATGTGGTCTTCCCATAGCAAACTCTGATCAAAGATTACTCCCAGGTATTTTAACTTCTCGACCTTATCAATGGTATAACTACAATTACAATTCTCCATTTTAGTGTGTAAACACTCCATCTCATGATGAACTATTTTTATATCTTCTCTCCCCTTAGTGTTTGCTGCAATATGTGGCATCTTGGTTTTTTTTTTCATTTAATACTAAAGACATGTCATGAAACCATAACTGTAAGTTATTGAAGTCCTCCTGAATTTTTTTTTTCATCATATTCATATTTTTACCACCTATCATTATCACAAAATCATCTGCATATCCATAGAAATTGCAGTGTTTAATACAAGTTTCAACGTCATTTATGTAGAGGATAAACAATAATGGAGCAAGAAAGCTTCCCTGAGGAATACCTGTCTCCATTTTTTGCTTACTACTAAATTTATCTTTAATTTTAACCATATATTCCCTATTTTTTAGGTAGGTTTTTAAAATGTTGCTCATTTTACCTCTAATACCCATTTTTTCCAACTCTTCTATAAGTTTCTCATTATTCACCAAATCAAAAGCCTTTGTTAGGTCCATCGATAGCAGTATTACCTGTTTCCTATCATTTAGATATCCATTTATTTCATTTGTTACTTTCTCTAGTAAGTCAGTAGTTCCTTTTCCTTTTTGGTAAGCATATTGATTTTTTGTTATTGTATTATCCCTGTCTACATAATTTTGTATCATCTCCATTAAATATTTTTCATATATCTTCCCTATAGTGGATAAGATCGATATAGGTCTATAATTATTTAGATTCTTCAAATTACCTCCTTTATGTATAGGTCTTATTATGGCCACCTTCATGTTATCAGGGAATTCCTCCTCTTCTATACTTTTATTAACTATTAGTTTTATCATGGGTATCAGTGCCTTACTGTTTTCTTTTATATTTTCCAGCTTTACTAAATCCATTCCAGGTGCCTTATTTTTCTTTAGTTTATCTATTATTTTTTCAATATCTTTGGTTTCAATATCTGGTAAATATATAGAATTCAAATTGTTTATCTTGTTTTGTGGTCCTATCTTTACATCACATTTATGAAGGTTTTTTAGTACATTTTCTTTCATAAATTTAGCCATTCTATCACAAACTTTTTGTGTTGTTTCATAGTTTTCTAGAGCATTTTCTATTTGTTCATCTATGTTATTCTGTTTTTTTCTTCCCATTAACAAATTTATTATTTCCCATGTTTTTTTGTTATCCTTTAAATTGTCATTCAATAGATTTTTATAGTGTACTCTTTTATTCTGAAAGATCTTTGAATTTATTTTATTTCTTAATACCTTATATGCAGTTCTTGTTTCATATTTCTTTTCACCGTCCATAAATGGTGTCTTTTTCCATGTAGCAAAAAGTTTATCCCTTTCATTCATCATTTCTATGATCTCCTGACTAATCCATGGTTTGATATTAACATTTTTCCTATTTCTCATTGTAATTTTTTTCTTTGATTTCTTAAAAATTGACATAATCTCTTCATATATTTCTTTGGCTTTTTTAGTTTCCATTTTTTCAAGATCTATATTTTCTAAGAGCTTCTTTAGTTCTTCCTTATTGATAATTATTTTTTCATTCTTTTTTTCAGCTATTTCAACTATATCTTTCTTTTTCATTTTCATAAATATCTATCAAATAGTGATCCGAAATATTAGTTGTCACAATTACTGGTTGTATTTTTTCAAAAGCTCCACTCGCTGCTATATGATCTATACATGTCCTGCTACTCTTATCCAATCTTGTTTCCTCTCTTGTGTAATCAGTTATTGTTTGTATCATTTTATATTTGGTTATTATGTTCAGATATTCTTGATTTTTATGGTTAATAACTTCATCTTTTATGTCTATGTTTACATCACCTATTAATATTTTATTTTTATTTTTCACTTTCCTAAATAACTTTTCTAATTCTTCTAGAAAGATTTTTATGTCTTCCCCCGGTGGTCTGTAGATAGCTATCAGTGTAATTGTTAAACTATTATTGATCAACAAATTTCCAATAATTGCTTCATAACCCCTTTTTTCTACTTTTATTGGTTGAAAACTGTACTTTTCTTTATGAAAAACCATTAATCCACCTCCTTTCTTTCCTTTTCTTCGGTATGTTTCTTTCTTATAACCTTCTATACTATAAACATCCATTGCTTCTTTTTCTTCCAAGTTTATTTCCGTCAGGACTATGATATCAATATTTTTCTTCAACGTGTCCATTTTATATTCCAACTCATCCCAATTTTTTCTAATAGATCTTATATTTAAATGTATGATCTTTATTCCTTCCTCTTTCTTTCCAAATACTTCTTCAGCTTCCTTAAAACCTTTAACAATCTTTTTTTTTTTTTTTCAAAGTTTTCAAATATTTCAATATCCATGATTATTTAAATTCTTCTTCTTTATATCTTCATTCTATATTATCTAGGTCTTCTTCTTTTTTGATTACCCAGTATCTGCTTTCTTCCTCTTTTCTTATGAATATTTTTGAGTTCTTAATCCATGTGAATTTAAAACCATGTCTTTTAGCATATTCTCTGCTCTTCCAAAATAGATTTGATGTATATGGTGTAATTTGTTCCCTTATATACATTTTAAAGTCCCCTTTCCTTATTCCTCCCTTAGATTTCGATAATTTTATTGCTTTATCTCTTATATCTTCACTATCAAATTTAATGTAGGTTTTTATTTTACTTTGTTTATTTTTGTACTGTTTAAATTCTTTAACATTTCTTTCATTTAAATCTTGTAACCCTTCTTCCTTTATTATTTTCACAATTTCTTTTTTGTCCAACATTTTAGCCAGACCTATGATTTCTACATTTTTATTTAGTCTACTGCTTTCCATCTCATTTACTCTTTCATTCAAATCATCAAGCATCTTATCTTTCTTCTTTATTTCATCTTTAAGTGTTTTAAACTCTTTTACCTCATTTAGCAGCACATCATATTTGCTACTGAGGAATTCAATGGACCTTTTTATCTCAGACATTTCTTTCAAGATTTTATCTAATTTCCTGTTATCCAATCTGCTATTTATCTCATCTTCCTCCTCATTTCTATCATATGTTCTTTCTTCTGTTAATTCCTCTTCTACCAGCGTTCCTTTGATTCTACTTCCCTTACAAATGCTACATTTCCAGTCTCTCTTTCTACTTTCTGACATTCTCATATATGTCTGTTTTGTAACACTAGATCATGTGTAATGGTATTCTCCATTGCAACTGTAACATTTAATCTCTTCTGCCACTACTTTTTTGCACATACCACAGTTAACCATATTTGTTTTTTTTTACTTCACTTATTCTGTACTTAATTTATAAACAAAAACTTTCCTTCACACCTGTAAGATAGCCTCAATCTCTTTTTAAACAACTTTTGTATATGCTACACATGTTACAAGGTACTCTTTTTCTGTTGTTTTTAGTTCATAAGAACCTCTAAAGAATTATACAAAATGCACTTTTCTCATTCAAAAGCTTCTTACACAAAATCAGTAGAATCATACACAAAAATTCCTTACAACAAGTATTTCAGAACACTAACCTCATTTTTCCAGATATACACACTCACCTACAGCATCACAAACACACTTTTTCACTTATTCATATTCACATCCAGCATCACAAAAACACTCCTTCACTTATTCACATTATTAGTATGTAGTAGTAGTAGTTAGTATGTAGTAGTAGTAGTTAGTATGTAGTAGTAGTAGTAGTAGTAGTAGTAGTAGTAGTTAGTATGTAGTAGTAGTTAGTAAGTAGTAGTAGTAGTAGTAGTAGTTAGTAAGTAATAGTAGTAGTTAGTAAGTAATAGTAGTAGTTAGTAAGTAGTAGTAGTAGTAATTAGTAGTAGTAGTAGTAGTAGTAGTAGTAGTAGTAGTCGTAGAAGTAGTCGTAGTCGTCGTAGACGTAGTCGTATTCGTAGTAGTTTCGTAGTATAGTACGGTGTTTAAATTCTTGCTGTTGCTAATAAATTTTCCAATTTTTACGAGTAAAACTTTCGTGATAAAGTCATATATTTCCACCCAACTATTTTTCAAGATCTTTTACACTTAAAACAGTGATGGCAATCATCTGCTTTTAACTTCGTTCGTAACTCCTCTAACAGAGCGCGCGTCTATTTTTTAATGCAGTGACTAAGATTTAATATTCACAATTCTGAAATTTCGTACATATGTATGTGAAATGTAATATACTGTTTTCGGAAATTTCAAAAATATGTAATTTTATTTTTTACGTGGTTTTGAAATGAACTCCCAGTACGTTCTCATTAAAATTAAAATTATATTTTTAACAGTACACAACACCAGAAAATAATTAAAGAAATTATAATATTTTGCAGATAATGTGGAATTTCGCTCGCATTTCTGATAAGGATCAAACACGATTGCTTACGCTAGAGCTTAGTAGTAGTGTGTGAGACGACATTTGATGGAAACATTCGGTTCCTTGCGAAACCTCATGCTACAAAATATTTATAAGTGAAAGTTCGTAGTTTTGCTATCAAAACTACCAAAAATATTTAGTTAATTTACAATCTAATGCAAGGCAATCATGAAACTGTCGGCAGTTTATCCAAATACCGAAGTGTTTTATACTGACCTTCGTAGGACTCGCATGAGACTGTGCAAGTGCTGCGTTGTCAGCCAATGTACTCCCCCAACAACTATCACAGAGTTACTGTTATTTTGAAGGGGACGAGCCCTGAAACACAAAGATAGTCGAACTTCAACTAGTCTTAAACAAATAATTTGTAATGATTTGAAACTGCTCACACCCACAAGTACCTTTTCCGTAAGAAATAAATAATACATTCTACTAAGAAACATGAAATTACAAATCAATTACCAAGATAGAATTGAATAAATTGAGGAGAAATTCGTTAAGCACTATGTTTATCTACTTCGTATTTGTAAATAACAAGCTGAGTATTTGCAGCTTTGCTCTCGTAAATTTTGTAATATATCATCAACTTTATGCTTTCTCGCTTTCTCATTGATATATAGTGAGAATGTTATCCATCAATGTTAGAAGTTTTAATAGTATTGGTGAGTATCCTCTGATGATTGGGAAAAAGGTTTTAGTAAATCAATTTCCCATTTCACTCCAATAGGGGTGAATTTTCGTAAAATTCCATGGGATTTGGTGGGAAAGTGGGATAAAAGGAAGAAAAACACAAGATTTCATCATAAAAGTTACTTTTGTGAGAAGATATTGGTTTGACCCTCCGCGGGTGATTTTAGAATTCCTAACAGGCCACGGGGATTTTGCTGCATATTAGCATTGCTTCGGAATAACAGAAAATGGAGAGTGTAGCTGTGGACTGGGAGAGGAAAAACCAATGCTCATGCTGTGGGACTGTCTCCAATACCTACAAGAGAGAGCTAGTTATTTCTGGAAAATGGGAACGAAGAAAACAGTGGCCACCAAAGACATGAACATACTCATAAATACGGAGACCTAATATCGTGTGTTTGAAGAGTTCGTGTGCAAAATTGGTGAATTAAGAACGGTATATCGCTCACAGTGGAGACAGCACACGCCTCCACGACAGGTTAGGGACGTGCAACGCCACAAAGGCGGCAGAGTAGTGCAATATTGCATTCAGCGCAAAAGGAGATGAAATCAGAGAGAGGGAGAGATACTCACACCACAAGAGATCCTTGTTTTGCAATGTGTAATATATACAAGGAGGTTGGAAACAACCGAATTAAATTAAAAAAAGTACAGTCAACAGTAGTACGAACTATTGTAATTTGGTCGCATTTAAATTAATAGTATCAACCATACTTGTTCATTAAAATCAGGATACTTCGTAAAGAATCAAAAGATTCTGGCATTTCTTTCTCAGATTATGAATCTAGTCACTGAATGCCTTGTTTTCGTTTTTTCGTTATTAAGAAAAGAGACGAAACGGATAATTTTGTCAACAATTGAAATTAACATATTACATTAAAATTAAGAGAAACCTTCAGTGGATACATCTTTTTAAGGAAGGACTTCAAATTTCCGAAATGTTGGCAGTTGAGGTTTTGAAAAGATTTAAGTGCTTTTAAGTAATATTTCCGGCGTAGTGCCTCAGACGGTTTGAGGCAGAGGTCTCCCCTGTAGACGAATGTTCTAGGTTCAAATACTGGGTAAGGTATGGAAGTTTTCAGCATGTGCTCTACCCGTGGAAGACAACGGGAAACGACCACGGATGTCATCAAACGCATTATAATGACCCTCATCACCATTCTTCCCTGGAGTGACCATGTCCAAGGATTTCTAGGTTTCCTAGACGCACGAGATGTTTAAGACCAGCCTTCGGACTGAAAACTAATATAATAATTGATGCTAATATTTTATATAATGTAAAATAGAAAATAAGATCAACACAACAGAAAAACAAAAATCAGGGAATTATTTTTATGTGATTGGGTATCATCGGTGAAGAAAATCTTTGATGGCATAGGCCAACATCGTATCTCCTATCTTGAAGGAAATATAATAAAATCAATTTTCCAGATATAGGAATTTCGAACCCGCATGAAGAGTTCTATAATAAAATCTTGTTTTCCAAGTAGTCGTGTATTAACACGTCTGTACTCCCACCCTCGTTTCTAAATGGTGCTGAAAATTTATGAAAAAATTGAATTTAGAAAGAAAAGTCGTCATACCCCATTTTTACGAGCAATTCAATGAAACTGAGGATCATTTATCTGGGTTAAACACTTTGTTGCAAACTTGTTGTTTCCAAATGGAAGTAAAAATGAGTATGGACAGAAAAAATCGTGGAGATATGACACTGAAGTTTACCTCGAAAGCAGCTTATATAATGTTTTTTCGAATACTGGGCGATAAGGTGCTGATAACCAAAACTGTGGATAATACGCGAATCCCAATGTTGTCTGTCCGTTGTTTAGATCTTCATATAATCGGATATGATGAGTTTTTTCACTTGCTGTTAATGATCCATTCAGACGCTCCAGAATATAATGCATCATTCCGCGGTTAGTTGAGTCTCCCACAAACAGCAGCTGAAACAAAATAAACAATAATTTTGATTCCTTTATATTTATTGTCATTGTACCTATGCAAAGGCAATCCGTCATTTACTGGTCGTCAATTTTTGTAATTTTGTTACATTCAGCATATTCTCTATATTAGATGTATTGTGTTGGAACGTTAAAGGATTGACAAGGAAACTGACTCAGGGAAGTTTTCAAGAGTTCCTTGAAAAATTCTCTGTAATTGGATTACTTGAAACGTGGTGTAAAGACGGAGACTCGGTTAATTTAAATGGATATACTTATACAAAACATTTTAAAAGAAAAGGATCGCGTAAAAGAAACCCAGGTTGCGCTATAATTTATTGCAAGAATTCAACGAATTATAGTTTCCGAGAAATAAATATAAATTTGCAAAGTTCCGTTTGTGTTAAACTAGAATGCATGGATATGGAGATATTAATTTTAATTATTTACAGGCACCCACAAAGATCCATGTACCGTAATAGTTCGTTTTCTGAAGAGTTAGACCATATATTAAATACGCTGAAAAATAGGAATCCCAGTGCAGCACTTTTGTTAATGGGAGATTTTAATTCAAGAGTAGGTGAAGGAATACCAGACGAAAATCTTCATGCTAATAATAATATAATTAGAAAAAGTAAAGATAAAGTAAGCAATGGGGAGGGAAACGAATCACTAGAGCTATGCTATTTACATAATTTAGATATTCTGAATGGTTCCTATGGGGATGACACATGCGGCAATTTCATGTATATTAATAGAAATGGAGAGAGCGTAATTGATTATGATTTGGTGTGTCCTAAAACTATACAGTGGATAGATCAATTTCGTATAGGCCAACGAATAGAATCCCACCACATGCCACTTTGTTTAACCTTAAAACGTAAGAATAGTTTACAAGTACTACAACAGGCAAACAGTTTGTCAAAAATTTAACGATTTAAATGGAACCATGAAAAAAGGCTAGAATTTGCAGCGAACTTTGAAAGGAATCGCGGAAACTTGCACGCAGATATTCTAAATAAGTTGCAGTTTGGACAGCTTAATGTCGTGACAGAATCTTTACGAAACACTCTACAGAAAGCGGGTTCACACATGCGAGTACATACACAGAAAAAACATAACACTCGAGAAAAGGTATGGTTCAACATAAATTGCAGACAGGCGATAAAAGATGCTGAAAATCCATTAAAATTCTACATTTGGTGGGGAGGAGAAAGCTTATGACCAAAATACGTACACATGAGAAAAAACTATGAAAGAATAATAAACACAGCTAAGCAACAATGGCAGAATTCGGAAGCGGAAAGAATTGCAAGCATTATTCACAGTAAAAATGTTGCAAATATTTGGGATACTATAAATAAATTACGATGTAGATATAGTTGCATGTACAGTATAGAGGCGAAAAGTTGGGAAATGCACTTCGCTCAACTTCTTTCTCAGAATCAGTGTATACAACGGACGGGTCATTTTATCAAACACCAAATAATAGTGACAGATTTAGACCGTGCAATAAATATTGATGAAATAGAAGATGTGGTACGAAATTTGAAGTCTGGCAAAGCAACAGGTTGTGATGGTATTCCAGTGGAATTTTTAAAGGAAATAAAGTCTAGAATTACCCCAATTCTCGTGAATTTGCTCAATCTATGACGCTTCCACGTTTCCTGAAATTTGGAATACATCAATAATTTGTCCAATTTATAAAAACAAAGGTGGCGTTAATGGTCCTAATAACTGTAGAGGTATTTCTTTAATTAATGCAATAGCTAAGATTGTTTGCAAAATTCTTCATGTACGATTAAATAAATGGATAGAAAAAGAAGGAAAAGTGACAGCATTGCTAGCAGGGTTCAGAAATAACTATACTATAGTAGACAACATTTTTATAACTATCACAATAGCGGAAAAGGCAACTTCCGTGAAAAGAGGTAAGCTATTTTGTACTGTTGTGGATTTTGAAAAAGCATTCGATACCATTGATAGGGAAATACTTTGGTATATTCTAGAAAGTAAAGGAATCTCCACAAAATTTCTAACAATGTTTTAAGGGATGTATAAATCAGATACGGCATGCGTGAGATTAGGATTAGATTGTGTAACAGATACATTCTGTGTGGAAAGAGGTGTAAAGCAAGGTTGCGTACTTTCCCCACTTCTCTTCATACTATTCATAGATGGGCTCGCAGACAGACTAGCCACGGTAAATGCAGATGCACCCATAATCGGAGATGAAAATATCTCAATACCAGCACTCCTTTTTGTCGACGACTTGATTATTTTCTCAAAAACACAAGCAGGTTACAAAGAAGTTTAGATAAATTAGAAATTTTCTGCGAAGAAACAAAACTGAAAGTTAACGTTAATAAGACAAAAACCATGACATTTAAAAATGGGTGGGTCTACAGTAAGAATGAAATTTGGTCGTCTAAACGAGAAACGTTAGAAAACATTAAAAAATACATATATTTAGGAGTAACTATCTGCATGAACGTAAATTGGACGAGACTTAAGGAGAAAGCTCGACGAAAAGGCAAATACATTTTAAGTACAACAACAAAATAAAAAATTACAATTCCTGAAATTGCACCAAGACTTATGGATAAAATATTTCAGTCTCTACTCATCCCGGGATTAGCGTACGGAGCGGAGCGGAAATATGGGGCGCGGGGGATAACGATATTTTAAACTCGCTTCAAACGAAATATCTTAAATTGGTAACGGGCATTGCTCAATGCACAGCAAACAGTGGCATTTTAAGGGAATTTATGTTGCTTCCCATTGAACTAACTCTCCAATTAAGAGCAATTAAATATTGGTGCATTCCTAAATTTTCACAATAACGTAGATTTAGTCATTGCGATAATGAGAGACAACAGAGTATCTGTAGTGCAGTCCCTGGGTCAGTTCCTAAGCTATGTGAGGGAGATGAGAGAAAGAGTAATATGCGCTGAAACTACTGATTCAAATGAACCGTGATTCTGCCGCTTCGTCTTTTTCTTTTGTTTCAGGTCGAGACATGTTTACTTTCTAAGCATTATGTCAATTATATGTTTGTTTTTTTGTATTGTAAATAATTGTACTCTATTCTAATCTTTACTTCTAAGACAAAACTTGTATATATTACTTTATAATTTCTCTTTCTTTAAGTATCTTTTGTAAATATGTTTATATTCAATTGTATATATTCGTGTCCTGATCGTTGGTTTCCCGTTGTTTCCAACGGTGCTCAATGAAACGATAGTTGCAGTATACCTAAAAGATATTTTACAACTAAATTAAATAATATTAAAGAAACACTAAAGGATACAAAAAAAATACTATTACGATACAAATCACAAGTAAATAAAAATTACAATCATTATAAGTTCAAAAACAAAGATTGACAAAATTAAAACTGCAACTATCTATTCAATGAGAGTGCATACAAGGGCATTGTATGCACAGCCCACGGCTCTACTTAAGGGGCATTTGATAGGCGTACAGGCAAAAAACCTCGCCATACATTTGTACATAATTAATATTTTTTGTAAATAAAGCGCCCTATTGAAATTGAAAAAAACATTCTGCTGCGAAGACCTTCCCTCTATCGTGAGCTACTATCCCATAAAAGGTGACAGGTTACTGTGAGTGACGTCACGTCTACCAAGAATTCTTTCGTTTCGAGTTTGAATTTACTGGAGAAGAGAAAACTAGGATTAGACTCTGTCCTTGAAATTACGTGTGCTACCTCGGAGACTCGGCCAGCATAACAGGGGTGACGTCATAGAAGGGTGCACTCACAAATTCTCCAGAACCTGAATTCTGTACGCACCAATTCTGGCTAAACGGATGAGTCAATTTTATTTATATTTCGAATTTAGCGTAGTATCTGCTTGTCGATCCACCTAGGTACTCTAATTATATTTTGATTTAATATAAAGAATACTTTACATCAAGCTAGTAAATTTTGAAAAATTTCTTTAAAACTTCTGCAAAGTTTTTCTTCAAATTTTCTGTGCATTAAGAATACTTAGTATGTATTACATTTGTGTAAGCGACAATTAGCTTGAAAGTTTGGAATAGACGCAGGAAAAAAATCTTTCTTAGTCGCACTTATTAATTACTTATTTTAGGTGACTTGAAAGCAATTTAGCAGTGTAGATGTAAAAAGCGGAGGTCGACTACCGCTTACGAAAACTAAAATAAAACATAAAATCCTAATAAAATTGATAGAACAACGGGAAACACTCTCCAGATACCAAATGACTGATTGTGCGTCTACAATGGAAGTACATGTAAACTCCCGGAAACATAAAAGGGCTCACAAAAATATTCCAAGTTCCGCGCTCTTAGCAGTTTGGATTTGTTAGGTTTGCAATGCCACTCTCTTGCGACGCGGGCAAAAGCTCTTCACCTTCGTTCGACTAATCGTAGGCAAACTTGAAACGCTTCCATATTTGGCAGATCAATAGAAGACTAGTACTGGTGAACATATCCCTATTAAATCGTAACCATAGAAAATGTTTTATTACGTCGCTATTAAAGAAATATTTCGTGATTTTTTATTATACACGTTTTGGACTTCCATTACAAAAAATTATTCTTTATGTTCTTAACTTCAATAAACTTTATTATTCTCTGTATTAAAATGACATCTCAAGTTGTCTCACGACGCCGTCCTAGGGAATAAAAACAAATTAAACTTCTCCGTAAAAAACATTCATGGGCATGAAGATATCGTGCCTTCACGTTGGTACGCCAAATTATGTGCCCCGTTCTAACCTGAATGATTATTCTTACACTTACAGGCTTAAATAAATCAACAAGGGATCAACAGTCTTTTGGAACTACAAACAACAATTTATTATAAAAACATTAATACTATATTGGCAACATAACCCTTACACTTACCAATAATTACAACACAAATTAGATATTCTTATTCTTTACTAACATCCTCGACTCTAGTCTTCTCGTATCTTCTCGGCTCGATGTTGAAGCGCCGACCTCGCACCAGGATGCTCGGGCCTCCCCGGAAACCGCTAGTGACGCCTCGACACAACCGACCCTCAGTAATCACGAAGAATGATGAAATCAAGCTTCTTCTATAACATATCACTCGAAAGACAGTTCAACATACAACAAGGTGTTCTCTTAACAGACCAAGAACCAGAACTCCTCAACCCGCTTTCTTCTATAAAAGTCGGAGAATCAAATGGAGCAACGACATGAATGAATTCATTGTCAGAAATTATTTCCGGGTTATGAAAGAAATTCATAACACAAGTGGTTACGCCGATGCACTTAGAACGTGCTTCATCCAGAACTACCCTAACCTTACCCACATCACAACTCAAAACATTGTAGATAGGAAAAATGAAAGAAGACAGCAAAGACCCGTGCCACAAACTATAATAGATCAGATCAAACACGAAGTTGACCTACAACACGCAGAAACCACATCTGAAACAAGCCAAGAAGAAAGGACTCAGATGAGTTCAATAAAATAATTAGAAGGTATACCAATTACACATCGAATTAGCAGAGAAAAAGAGTTAGAATGTGCTAACAAAGATATCATTGCAATCAGAGAAAGGTTAGAAGAAAATCTCGTAAAATACAACCACAGTGAAAATGACACACTACCTGCAATCCCTAAACTGTTCAAAACCAAAAAGCTCATCAAACAATAATGAATGAAAATATCCTACCAGACTATGCATACCAAACAGAAGAACTCAAAGACTTGCAACATGTAATATATATTGCAGCATTAACAACCAGCGAGATGTGTATAGGAAAATCCATAGTAAACAGCAATAGGGAAAACATTCAAATCCCAAGAAAACCCAAGTGAATGATAAGACTTGAAACTAAAATAGAAACCATTAGGCAAGATCTAGGTAGGATAAATCAATACTTAAGAGGTAACAGAGGAAAAAGATTAATACATAGAGAAATGCAAATTTAGATATAAACATTCACTAAATCGAACTATGGAATAGCATATCGACACCACCAAACAAAGACTGAATGTATATGCAAAACGGTTAAAGAAGTATAAAACCAATTCGGCAAGGAAGAAGGAAAACACACTGTTTAATAAAAACGAAAAAGGATTTTACAAAAACTTACTGACTAAATGCGCAATATAAGGAGCACCCCCACCACATAAAATGTTGAACAATTCTGGTCATATATATGGTCAACAAGGACCACTCATAACCCAAATCCGTCATGGCTACGTGTCATAGAAAAGGAGGCAGAAAGACTGACAGAGATGGAAAACCCAGTTTTATCAGCGAATGAACTTGGAGAAATAATCTCTAAGACCCACAACTGGAAATGTCCTGGACCGGATAGAATCCAAAATTACTGGATAAAAAAGTTTACAACACTACACCCGGTATTACTTAAAATAATCAATTTCATAATACAACACCCAGAAATATTACCAAAAGAATTATGTACAGGAAACACCTACCTCAAACCCAAAGACAGTGATACAGAGAATCCCGTCAAATACAGACCAATCACAAGTCTCAACAACCACTACAAACTCATCACAGCCAGCATTAGCAAGAAGATACAACAACTTTGCGAAAATAACAATATTATTGCAGGAGAACAGAAAGGAAGCCGACCCAACTCAATGGGATGTAAAGAACAACTTTTAATATATGAAGTCCTGATAAATCTTGCTATCCAGAAACAACGAAATATAGCTACAGGATACATAGACTACAGAAAGGCGTACGATATAATTCCTCACAGTTGGCTCCTTTACACATTACACCTATACAAAATCCACCCAGTGGTAACAAAGCTTTTCGAAAACACTATGACAAAATGGAGCACCAGACTCATCCTTTCCAACAACAAAAGTAGAAGCGGAGAAAGTAACCAAACCACCAGCAAGGCCCCTAATACAACTGAGAAAAAAAATTCGCATCAACAGAGGAATATTTCAAGGGGATTCAATCAGTGGATTACTCTTTTGCTTAGCTCTAAACCCTTTATCCACTATCCTCAAACAACAAGGGAAGAGTTTAGGATTCAATATCAAAAACAGAATAGTCGAATGCTGTGTCACACATTTAATGTACATGGATGACATCAAGATTTACGCAAGAAATGCAGAAAGTCTGAAAAAGATCTTGAAAATTATAGAACAATTCAGCAACGACATCAGAATGGAATTTGGAATAGATAAATGTAAATTACAAAACCTTGTTCGTGGTAAAGTTAAAGAGATAACACCGTACACTACGGTAAAAGTCCAAGATATAGAACAACTAGAACCTAATGAACTGTACAAATACTTGGGTGTGATGCAAACAAATAGAATAGAACACACAATAGTCAAAGAACACATCACTAAAGAATTCATGAGAAGGATGGAAATAACAACAAAAACTCATTTAAATTCACGTAACCTGACGAAAGCAATAAACTCATTAGTCATCCCCATACTATCCTACTCATTTAGGGTAGTAAAACGGTCAACTACAGATCTGGAAAATTTAGAGAGGAAAATCAGAACCACGATGACAAGCAACAACAAACACCATCCTAAATCAGCATTAGAACGAATGTTCATCCCACGTAACCAGGACGGAAGAGGCATCATACCAATCAAAGACCTGCATGAAAGACAAAAGTATATCCTCAATAAGTTTTTCCGGAACAAAGCGTATACCTCATCACTACACCTAGCAATTACAACAAGTGATAAAAACTATACAGCCTGTCACCTGAATGAGCCCCTACCCCAACCAATACAAAAAAATAGAATGACAACCTGGCAAGATAAACCAATACACGGGAACTACCCCAAAAACTGACCAACAGAAAAATAAATAAAAGAGAACGGCAAATTATTCCCAGAAACAGAAGGTTTTATAGTATCAATGCAAGACGGAGTCACACCAACCAGAAACTACAGGAAAATAATCCTGAAAGAAATCGATATCACAGATTCATGTCGCCGATGTAACCAAATCAAAGAAACTCTCCAGCATATCATTGGTGGTTGCACACAGTTGGCCCAAAATGATTACAAAACTAGACACGATAACATGGGAAAAATAATTCACCTGGAAATTGCAAAATCACTGAATTTCATTAAGAATCCCATACCACAAGACCATCTATATAAACCTCAACCAGTCCTGCAAGACGATTTGAAAGCAAATATTTTGTATTGGGACAGAAGTATTCTCACTGACCTAACAACAATTCACAACAGACCTGATACCATCCTTTGGAAAAGAAAAGAATGAAAAGTGTATCTCATCAATTTTGTGTCGTAAATTACAACAATCTAGAAAAAGAAAAAACGACAAAATAACAAAATTCCAACAACTAGCCTTTGAAGTAAAAAAACTTTGGAATGTTCAAGAAGTGATCATAGTGATTATCATTTTATCTACCCTAGGACCAGTACCCCAATCCCTGGTCGACTCCATTAAAAAACTCAAAATCAACACTAATATAATAAGTAGATTGCAACACAGCGTGTTTCCGTCCTCAGTCCACATTACCAGAAAGTTCTTGGAACTGAAATAGATCCTTCCTGCCAGCACAACTTTATTTAATAATCCATTGCTGAGAGAAAAACCAACACAAGTTGAGAGAACTAAGTAATAATAATAATAATTCACTCTTCATTTAAAATGTTAGCACCGATATTTAGTATTAATTGTTGATTTCAATAGCAGAGGACAAACATGGAAATTTAAATGCATTGTTTACGAGTATATAACTTTTTACGAACCAACATGGATATTTATATTTGTGAAGATAAACGTATTAATTAGACATTAGGCATAATATTTACAGTAAATTAAATTAGTAGCGACGAAGTTGACAAGATATATAGAAAATTAAATATGAAGTTATTGGTTGGCTGGTCCCAACATTCCAGATTCAGGGTAATATTTTCAGAAATTCTTGTTGTTTTAAATCTAGAAATCCCCTCTAAATAACATAATTTTTTTATCATAAATACAATAGAGAATTTCGTATTTTCAGAAGGCGTTGAACAAATATATATAAAATTATACGAATGAGGTGTTTCATTGAAATATTTAAGTGACTTATGCGGGTTATTTAAATGGCGTTCTACTTTTTGCCTCTTAAAATACAAATTTACATCGCAGAAGGGTTCATCCGGAACAGACCACGGAGACGCGAATGACACTTCCCTTTATATAACAAATAGAATGTAGAATATATATAGACAAAAAGCTTAATTTCTCCTTGAAATTCAATCAGTTCGCAATTATGTGATCTCAATACGACATGCCATGGAATGGAATATGTTGGAAATTATAGTATTGTGTAACTGAATGATGAAAAATGCAGAAAAATCGCTATTGTTCCACGATAAATTGTGGGTTACATTGTAAGAATTCAATCACATTAATTTGTTACTCGAGCCGTACGTTTACGAAATATTTAGGTTTAAGCTTATATCTTGAGAATTCTCTTTAGTCAAGTCAAACTGTCTCCTTGTAGGTCCCAAAGGTGCCCATAGCATAAAGAAATAAAAGCATATTCGCATCAATTAAGATGTGTTGTTTGTTTTAGATCCAAGTGTTTTTCGAAGATTTCATATTATTTGCACTTATTGCTTAATAGCAAGGAATGTAACAAAAATATTAGATTACGAACGAACAAGTATGAAAGAGAAAAAAATGAATATCAAAACACTCTCACAAATTGGAATGCACTGATCTATCCATAAGAGGTATTAATTCAAACACAATATTTAGACGCATTTAACTTTTAGAACCCTATTCTCAAACTCAATAATGTTACTAAATGTAGGTTTGATCTGAGCAAACACAATTATAAAACAACATTACTTTTATTTCAATTTCGGAATTTTTTGCTAAATTTATGCTGGTGACCAATGATGAAACGTGCGTCATTTAATTCAGTAGGATTTCTTATTCTATAACCTGAAATAAATCAACTTTAGAATGCATCGATCGAGAAGACAAACATAATAATGGAAAGGGAACGCAATGTCAACTTTTCTATCAGTCATTTGTTATATTCGTTTAGAAATATTATGTTTCAACACTTTCAATATTAAATCAAACTTTAAACCATATACCTTATTGATTTTCGTTCAGAGTATTAAAATACACTTTTTTATCTACAATTAGTTTGATATTAGTAAATGATAGGGTTGGTAGTCTTTGTAGGTTTCATTCAAGTGCACACATGACGACTAATACATGTCATTTTTCCAAATTAGCAATATCATATTTAAATGTATCTAAAGAGGGAATTGGAAGAGTCACATTACAATGTGTGAATAAAGTGCAGTTACGAGAGATTTGTATAACATAAATTTAATATTTGATGAAGCTAGATTGTATTAAAATAAAAAAGATCTTATAATACGGTACCCAATTTTGATTTTCTTAGCATTGTATGTTTCGATTTCTTCAACATGTTAAACAAAAGAAAAGTAATGCGAAGACATTCGAATATATCAAATGATACGGAAATGAACTGCGAATGTTTGTTATCTGCTTAGATGCCAACAAAGTTGGTGCTATGACGCGTTATGCGACGTTGCCAAATAATACATTTATATTTTCTCAGCATCGTGAGAGTTTTCATGAAGATATTGTTTTTATCACCTCTCATACAGAAATTCGCAGCTAATTTTTAATTGAATTCGCTAACTTTTAATTAAAAGTCTTTTCTCGTGTATCACCTGAGATTGAACCAGTGACTTATATATAGTATCATTCGTGATAGGGCTTCGATCTACTGAACCACGTCTCCCATGCAGTTGGGAGGGCCAATACACTTCAAATTACTTCATTTTACTCTCAGAAATTATTATATTCCTTATATAAAAGTATTCTTTGGAAACAAAATTTCGTCAATTCGTAGAAAAATATACAAAAATCTGCATTTTTTCTTTGTATAGTTATTTGTTGAAATTACTTCTTTCATCTACAACTGTAAGTAGAAATGTTTGCAATACCTTATCTTATCTGATCAGACGACTTCGTGTTTCTCAGTGGAGGGGGATCTTGACTTACACGAGCTTAGCAAAGTGAACCTTGCGAATTATTCTTCAGCCATGTCTAATCACGAGCACTCCGTTAGGGAAAAGGTGATTGCGTTGGTGGAAAGTGCCAATTTCAGTGCCTCGGCAGCTGGAATAGTTGGAATAGCAATGAAGTAAGTCGGAGAACTGCTTGCAAGTGGGTTCACCAATATCGTGAAACTGGGGAGGTTGAAAGACGTGCTGGTACTGGATTGTGGCGAGTGTCTAATGAAACTCAGGACGCCGTTTTGGTGAACCAGGATAAGGAGAATTATTTCCGCTCTTCAGAACAGTTAAGGCGCCTGTCCAATTTTCCCGGTTGCGCGAAATCTGTTAGAAACCGCCTGAGAGATAATGGACTCCGATCTAGGAGGGCAGCTACAAAGGAGGAGCTTTTCGTGGTACGCAGAGTGTATAAGTTAGCATTTGCTGAGGAAAACATTAATTGTATTTGGGGAAACGTGATTTTCTCAGACGAGAGTGTTTTTTCCTCTGCAAATGACGGACCCGTGCGCGTATATTGACCTCGTGGAAGCCGACATTGTCCTGAGTGAGAGACAGTGTACGATCTGGACGCGTATCTGTGGCGTGTTGGTGCTGGATAGGTTTTCTCGGAGTAGGCGTTCTTTACAGAATACAAGGTCGCCTTGATGGGCATCAGTATCTCTATATCTTGCGAGATATTATGATCCCTTCGGTGCGGCAATTGTATCCTGCTGAACAACTATTTTTTCAGCATGATAATTCATCTGTCCACACGCCTCGTTTGGTGCAGGAATGGATTGCAGAGCAGGAGAAAATGGAAATTTTCCACTGGGCCTCGCATGCTCCTGATCAAAACCCAATCGAAAACGTGCGGGCGGAGACGAAGCGTGTCATGGCCGAAAATTGGCCTGATCCACCTCTCACAACCACTGATGCGCTCTGGTTTGTTGTATGTGAAGCGTGGGAGGAAATTGCCAACAGCAAGACTTACGCGTCAACCTTAGTTAACTCAATGCCTAGACGGTTGCAAGACGTGATAGACTATGACGGGTATTGGACTCGTTATTAAGTGAAGAAAACAGCCCTTTGAAGGGATCAAAAAATACAAACAAAGATATCCACAACTTAGGGAGCATTGAATACTTTGTGTAGAAGATGTTTAGTCTTCTAAGTTAAAGTTTGAAAGTAAATAATAAAAAGTAAAAATAAAAGTGGATTTGAACCAGGTAAATTCACTTCACACTTTCCATCTTGCGAGCACATTAGCAATGTGCAAAACAGCCTGTGTAGAACCTATTGTTCTTACTTCTTGATTCCATGAGATTAAATTAAAAGATCTTTTGAATTGTACGAAAGTCATTTTTTATAAAATAAATGTATATTTGTCTCGTTATTTATCGGTTATAATTTATCATTAGAGTAATACGCTTATTATTAATTTTGTTCTTAATTCTAACGCGTCTAAGACTATCCAAGTGTAATAAAGACGTGTAGTTTTTCATCGTCTGTATTTATATTCTTAGCAAGTCATGCAAATACGATTGTTATTTCAGTGCTACGAATACTGTTAGTTTAATTCAATAAGTGCATATAACTTTTTTCTTTATTAAATTTTGTGCTCCAAATGTATAATATGATAAATCTAGATGCTATATGAATGTATTTTTATTGAAAATTTTGTCTGGATATAAATTAAACAACTTAAGGCATATCCATTTCCTATTCAATATTTTCATTACAATCAAGTATACTTTTACATAGTTCCAACTTCACATATTTTGGTGAGCGTAGTAAACAATGCTATGGTGTATTAACATATCACACTTACTTTTCTGTCAGAATTAGAAACTCTCGAATCGCTTTTTGTATTATTGTTTTCTTTAAATATTTGTAGAATTTATTGCTTTCTAATTTAATATTGAATAATTTCTGCATGGGTTAATT
The DNA here is from genome assembly GCA_002313205.1 of Laupala kohalensis. Taxonomy (NCBI): domain Eukaryota; kingdom Metazoa; phylum Arthropoda; class Insecta; order Orthoptera; family Trigonidiidae; genus Laupala; species Laupala kohalensis. The sequence goes on along the minus strand of NNCF01126667.1, from coordinate 47,077 downwards.
GAAATTACAAAAACCTTAAAATATTCCTCGTGAAATATATTATTGAATACTATATTCACAATTGAACAAACTAAAAATAACTTATAGATCAAGTATAGAAATTATTTAAAAGAAACTTTGAATTAATGAAATAACTAATAATTAGTCGTCGTATACTTACGAAAAATTTCAGCGTAATGCAGATTGAACTTCGAAAGTGTTCCAACTTTATATCCCTTAGTTGCTAACCACATTGTCAGATTGGTCGTAATGCGACGTTGCCGCGTTGTCAATTGCTCAGCGTATGTTTTAAGATATTCCTAAGCAATGTGAGAGAATGAATTAAGGTTTGTTCATTACACCTCCCAAACAGATATTACGAGCTCATTTGTGGCATAAACCATTTTCAAAAATCAATGCATAAAAGTCATCCGGAATCGAACCAGAGGGCTATCGACAGTAGAATTACAGTAGAGCTTTATTTCTCTCAGCCAAGTGTATTTTTTCTCAGACGTGGTATAATATTTGATGAAAATCTCTACGTCTCTATCGATCACACTGGCACCCTGTTGAACTTGTTTTGAATGATTGATTTCGGTCAATTTAAGAAAAAATGACCATTTTTCAATGGAACAATTGACATTTAACTTGCGAGACCCATACATCTCATGCGATCCATTAGAAATTATTAGAATCATACGTAGGGACTCCCTTGGGAATTACTTGAATGTTGATCGATATTTTCTAATTTTTAAGAGCAAGACAAAAAGAAATCTCTTGAATTGCGATTAAACCGCACAGCCAGGTATTGGATTAAAAACATTGGCGTTAGCTAGGAAAAGCATGAATCAGAACAGAAGAAATTTGATCGGTGCTAAGACTGAATCGGTGCTATGACTTAATCGGTGCTAACATTTTAAATGAAGAATGAATTATTATTATTATTAATATTATTATTATTATTAAATGTGTACCAAATGAATTCCGTATTTGTGAACAATAAAAGTGGTACTCTTTTGAAATTAACGAAAATGAATTATAATTATGTTCCTTGAATTTATGTGTTTAGGAAGGAAAACAAGAAAGAAAGAACGAAAGAACTAAATCAAGGAAATAGAAAAGAAGTGAGAAAGAAGGAAGAAAAGCAGAAAGAAAAGGAGAAAGAAAAGAAGAAAGGAAAGAAGAAAACCCTCGGAAAATCTTTCCGTCTTCTGTCGCCAGTTCCTGAAAAACTCCGACAGTCTCTTTCCCCCCTCCCACCCGCAACCTTCCATCACTTTCCATATAATGATCACCGTTCGGCGTACTCTGCGCACTCGCCAAAATATCCCTCAATACTTAGGTACGTAATTTTCTCGGTTTGCACACTCTGTATTTGTTTTCTTTTATGCATTTTTCATAGTTCTTTCCTTTCTTTATTTCAACAACCAAAATTACACTTCTTTCGATACTGTTTCACTCAATTATTTTATACTTTCATATTGTGTTTATATTTTTATTATTGTCATTTTATGTACTTTTATATTTTTCAGTGTATGTTACTGACGATGGCTGCTATGCAGCTGAAAAAGCTTTATACCAATAAAACAATGAGCAACATAGAAACGCCTTTCGATTTATCATTCTTTGATAATGTTGCTAAAGCTCCACAATAACCAAGTAAAAACCACATGAATTGAAATAACACTAAATTCAGATTTGTTACAATAAACATGGCCCTAGACAAAGCCTAGAGAACCTGTATAAGAAATCCGCCTCTACCCGAAGGAAAAACGGAGAAAAACCCGGGCCAGGATGGGGCTACAGAATTTATGTACACAACCGTTCCAAAGTTGAGTACACTTAAAACTAAATTAATATGAGCCATACGGCAACACAATCATGCAAGAAAATAGTTTTTGAAATTGTTATAAGTTATTTAAAAAGTGCTACAGCAATGGCGTGATAAAGTACAAGACGGATTTAACTTTTATTAAAATCAATAAATTCTTTTACAGTGTAGAAGCACCGGTGCAGGAGGTAGTTTTTAACCGCGGATTTGAAGATATTCAATTTCATAATATCTTTTATATTCTTAAGCAGGGAATTATATAGAACGATTCCCGAATGATATTTGGCAAAGAGTGGTTGACACTCTAGGGTGATAAATATTATTCCTATTGCGAGTATTGTGTTCGTGAACGAGACTGTTTCGTATAAAGCAAGGGTGGCACTTCAGTAATTCGGTCTTAACAAACATGACTATTTCATAAATATAAATGCAGGGAAGTGTTAAGATATTTAATTCCTTGAATAAAGGTTTACAAGAGTTTCAGGGGTGCGA
>NNCF01126667.1:27828-44368 GCA_002313205.1 Laupala kohalensis | reverse complement strand
GTATTTTATTTTTAGTATAGGATATTTCGACCTGTTGATATCTATCTTTTAAATAAGAAGTTAGCCATTGATGTGGAAGTCCACGAATGCCTAAAGAATGCAATTTGGAAAGGAGAATTTCGTGATCGATGACATCGAATGTTTTGGATAAGTCAAGAAAACACCCTGAGGGTTTCTCCACGGTCTAGGTATGTGGTAACATCGTTTAATAAATAAATTATGGCGCTTGTTGTGGACAAGGATTTCCTAAAACCGTGTTGATGGTCAGAGAGAATGTTATTTTGTGATAAAAAATCTAGAAGACTATCTAGATAAATTGAAAATAAATCTATATAAATAAAAAATAAAATAATAAATCTAGATAAATTGAATAAACTGTTTCGGTTGGGAATACTACTTTTTATTTCAAGTTTATTGAAAACTCTAATACAGCATCGTAACCCAGTTGTAAGTATTTCGATTATTGGTATATTTGTCAAACCGAAAGGTCAAAATCATAATTACGGATATTTAGTAAACATGTCCCGGGTCTGAGACCTGTGTGTCTGAGACCGGTTTCAGAACTTGGAATGCCTTAAGGAATGTGGGAATAAACGTTAACTATGCATTCGTTGATTCATCGCGAAATGAATGTATGAGATTTATTAAAGGAAACATCACTCACCTTTTTGCCACTGAGGCATAGAGCGAGACGTGCTCGAGAAACAGCATGGTGTTTGCACATATATGGCTGCCAGCGAGCACGACTCCACACGCAAGAGGTGCGCATGCCACAGTCATCACACGGCAACAGCCATCGGCCTGTGAAAGGGTTGCAAAGGAATTAAAATCACCCACATGATGTTCGCTTTACCCTTTAGGCACGATCCAGTGACTGGCGGTTCGTCAAATGAAGGCAGGGAAAGGAACATTCATGCACCGAAGAGCAACATAATTGTTAAATGGAGTTCGAAGGTAGAAAAATATTTACGAAGAAGTTGTTTTCTGTGATGATGCACGGACAAAAAACGTTGGATAGCTCAGCCTAAAGTTAGCTGTGATAGCTCGTGCTTTGGCTGTCTTGCAGACAGACAGTACCATTAGATGCCACAACTGATGCTATAGCTGCCCCAAAAGTTTTCGTCTGAACGAGACCAATTTTTTATCATTGCGGAAGCTAACGCTGTTTTGTCTGGGAAGAAGAAACTTTCATCAACAGCTATTGCTTATAAGTTTTGCGCGCAACAGCTCAGCCCCGCTCAAAAATCTGACTTAGCAACAAGACCTCTTATGTTCCTCGCCGGTTACCTCGTTCGTAGATGCCGCTAAATGACACTCGGCTGCGCTGCCATCCATGTATTCGGTTCGTTGACACACGAATGAGGCGGCGCAGCCTGAGCAATTGTTTTACGGAGTCATATCGACCATGGCTTTCGCAACTTGTTTACTTGAACAAAATGATTCATTACAACGACTAAATGACGTCATCCCGACGTTGCGTAGCCTCAAACGTGAAGTCTAGACGACGAAAATATAGTTTTTCTCGACGTCGAGCAGTCGTACACTGAAAATATTTTGAATTTCTGAAGGTTATTGTTGGTGAATACCTAATTATTATTTTAAATAGTGATATTTTGAAATGTATTAATCTAATAAGAATAAATTTCAAGTATATTCAAATTAAAGATACGTTTGGATACATAAAAACTATTTTTTTGGTATTTAAAGATATATTTTTCAAGATTTTAGAGATGATTACTATTTTACGTATTTACGATTCACGGTACCAATACTATGGTGAACACTCTTAGACAGAGTAACACAAGATAATAAAAAATTATACTGCAGTAGCTCAGTGGTAGCGTCCGCGCCTTTAGATGGAAAGGACCTTGGATCGAATACTAGCGCTGTCTGATAACTGAAAATGAATGTCGAAAGATAAAAACGTTTGCTGTATGTACTCCTGTTTTTCAAAAAGGAAAAAAGGAAAAGCCATGGAGTTGTAATAAAAATTAATATCATCAATAAAGTCGTAGAGAGGAGAAAGCATGCAGATGAGTCGACGTCGACTCACGTCAAATCAATATTACATGCTTACTAGTAGGCAACATCCTCTACTATAGGTTCCCTATCTTGTAGATTAGCTACTTAAGCTGTGAGGGCTAAAACTGTACGGTGTGCTACAGAAGGACGAAAATTTACGTCATAGCAGACGGATGTTAGCTCTGCGATCTCATGTGTTGTCTGTCCGGCTGGCAGCCAATATATTAGCTCAGGTATTTTTTTCCGCGTGATACGTGCCAATGTGACATGGAACGAGGGGGTCTTTTCTTTCACATTTGTCAAGTTTGGTCTATTATTTCACTATGCATAGCCATCTCGTTGAGCAGTGTTTTAGAATACCATTTCTTAACTGCACGAACGATTGAATGCGTTCTGGAAGCAAGCATCCTATTTCTCCGCTCGATTCGTTAAATCAGTTAATCATTTAAAATTAAAATCTTAGAAAAAAAAACAAGAGGATGTATTGTAAAATGTCCATCATTACATATAGTTTCCCAGTGGCTCAGTGGTAACGATCGCGCGTAGATTCAAGGTACCAAGGTGTGATTCCCAGAAGTTCTGTAAGTACAATATTGAAATGTATTCTGAAATATTTCAGTTATTCATGACTCATTAGACTGTTAGTATGTAAATGCTACGTATATAGATACAGGTCCTGTCATTGATGACAAGGCATCGTACTGTCGCGTGGATGCGGGTAACACCACCCGCGTTGCCAAACACTGACGCGCACACATTCAAACAGACGACTCGGCGTTATAAGGCTATATATGCCGCCGCTTGTAGCGTTCCAGACGGTACGGTTGCCACTCGCGCGACACATGCGTGCTTCCGTTCCTCCAACCCTCCATACTTGGCTAGAGCTAAAGGTTCTGAGTACAACTCCTATCCTTTGTACTTGGCTAGACCTAAAGGTCTTGAGTGCAAATCCAACCCTTGTACTTGACTTGACTTCACGGTCCCGAGAACAATACCTTCCGTCCAACTGAGACCTCGGGTCTCACCCTGAGTTATACTCTCGGTTAGTTCGGCCTGACCTCCCGGTCCCGACTAACTCTTCTCACCTCCGGACTACGACGCACCCATCTGTTGTCGCAAACTCCATGGTTATGGATCGGTGCTCCGTCAGGATGGAACCCCGTGCCGAGCCGCCAGCGCGAAGCACAGTGCGAGCAGGAGCTAGTGGGCGCCGCTCAGGGGAACCTATGTAAGTTGTGTGAACATTATAATAAACTACTGTATCGCCACTGGACTATCCCTATTTAAATTGCTCCCTTTCATCCTACCAAGCCAATCAAAATAGGGATTAGCTCCACGGACAAAAGTCCAACCCACCGACAAAGTCTGAGGAGGGTCAAATCATCTCCCCTTCCTCACGACAATGGGGTCAGGCGGGGTTAAGCACCATTCAATACCCCCTTCCTCACGACAATGGAGAGAGATGCGGGGTTAAACCATCGAAAAAAACCCTTACTCACGACAGTGGTGTCAGGTTGGGTACCAAAAGAAAAACTTGTCACCCAAATGTTCTTCAAATAATTGGGGTCATGAAATAGGTAGAAACATAAGAAGGTTACAAGTAAATTCAGAACCGGAAGAATCAAAGGGGAAAATATTTTAGAGTTGTATCTCTTGCTCTTGTGGGTTGAATTAAAAATTTCATTATGGAAAGAATCGATCTTTTAAAATAATATAACATCAAAAAAGGAAAACAAATTCTCTCACGGAGTATGGAAGAAGAAANTATATATATATATATATATATATATATATATATATATATATATATATATATATATATATATATATATATATATATATATATATATATCGCAAGAGAACAATTTATGGAATGTCATACGAACAGTTGAGACTGTTAAGAAGCGAGGTAGAACACAAAGTTCATTTGAAATGTCTTTCTCCCTCTCTTGTAGATACAATTCACTCTAGACTGCCCGTAAAACCACACCCACTTTTATGTTCAACCATGCATATACCAGTAATGGCACAGCAGTATTTAAAAACTCCATAAGAAATAATGGCAGGTTAACCTCTCCATCCATATAAGTTATCTGTTGCATAATTGAAAATTCGGACAGAAAAAGTTAACAAGGAATCATGGATCTTTTAGCCGGGGAGGAACAAATCTTTTTCGGTAGATCAGAACGAAATCAGTCAGTTAATATGCTAGAGGGCGACGCTAAAAGCAAAACGACAATTAGAAGCAATACGGCAGAAAAAATAGATTTAAAAAACATAGTAGTTTCGCCGCGGCAAAAACTGGTTTATCCTGTAACATTCTGTTAGTACCTTCTTTCACGGGCGAAGATGAGGTATCGATAGAAACTTTTCTCGAACTTCTTAAAATAGTAAGCCAATTTAACGGATGGTCAGAAAACGGATGGTCAGGATGGTTAGCAGCTGCTCGCCTTCGAATTTCGGGTTTAGCAAATGAATATATACAAAATCGTCCGCAATTGATAGAATCATTCGTAAATTTCAGGAAATTTATGAAAGACAGGTTTTCCCTGAAAGTTTAGAGAACTGCATAGGAGAAGTTGTTTAATAATACAACTCAAGGCAATTTAGAATCAGTCGCGGAATATTCGACTAGACTCCAGAGCACGTGACGGAAACTTAGAGCCGCATATTCAGACATCGAAACCGAGGCAATGGCAACGATATTCCAACAGAGATTGTTGGCACAGTTCTTAGCGGGCCTAAAAGAACAAATTGGGAGGTTCGTAATAGTACAGAATCATCTGAACATTTTACAAGTGGAAGATTTTGCCCGAACACAGGAAATAATCAAACAGGGTTACAATTCCATGAACATCTCCCACAGCATGTTTCGCAACATCGCTACTAGCCACGCGCTCGTCGCTAGATAAATGTCACGTGTGCGAGATTGCAGAGACACCGCATCGCGCCAGAGGGCCGGAGAAAGATAACTAACGCGCGCGCTGTCGGCAAGCACCGTACGCAGCGACACACTCTTACAACACGCACACAGAACAGCAGACGTCGCGAATACCGTCAGAGAGGAAACCAACACAGCGATTCCCAAGACCACCTCGCATGAATCCATTGGTTTGCAATTTTTGTAGACGTCGTGGACATGTTGAGACTGTCGAACAAAACAAAGACGTGTTACAATTGCGGGGATTCAACCCACTCACGAAAATCATGCCCATTAACAATCTACGGGTCTAGATTGTCAATTGAAATCAAAAAACGTAGCGAGTCCCTCCCTCAACGCGTCAGGAAACCAGTAATTCTAACTATAAATCCAGAACCTGGACTCACTACGAATATAGAATTGAGCAACAACCGCTACAATCTACTCGTGGAAACTGGAGCGTGCTGCAGCGTTTTATATTCAAAGATTCTTGCTAATACACAACTTAATATAAAACCATATTATAACAAGGTGCTGAGTGCCACAGGACACCCATTAAAAATCCACGGAGAATGTACAATTAACTTCAAAATTGACACAAACAAAATGGCCACGACTTTTTAGTAGCAGATCTCGGAAAATCTACTTATGATGGAATTTTAGGCCTAGATTTCTTGGAAAAACAAGATAGCATTATTCGACCAGGTCTGGAAGAAATGCTGTAGTCTCCAAAACACAGCACAAACGTGAAAGAAATTACCGTAAATAAGATTACAAAAATGGATTTTCAGAAGGTGTTGAACAAATATATATAAAATTATACGAATGAGGTGTTTCATTGAAATATTTATGTGACTTATGCGGGTTATTTAAATGGCGTTCTACTTTTTGCCTCTTAAAATACAAATTTACATCGCAGAAGGGTTCATCCGGAACAGACCACGGAGACGCGAATGACACTTCCCTTTATATAACAAATAGAAAGTAGAATTAAAGTAGCTTTTATATTTGGTGCTCTAATGGTAGAGCAGAAACAACGAATAAATTCGTAATAAAACTCGCGAAGATAAATATTGAATTTTATCATTATTAGTGGAATATTTTTTAGCTTTTAGTCATACACATTTCAAAGTATTTACAGCAAGTAATACTTATATAGACAAAAAGCTTAATTTCTCCTTGAAATTCAATCAGTTCGCAATTATGTGATCTCAATACGACATGCCATGGAATGGAATATGTTGGAAATTATAGTATTGTGTAACTGAATGATGAAAAATGCAGAAAAATCGCTATTGTTCCACGATAAATTGTGGGTTACATTGTAAGAATTCAATCACATAAATTTGTTACTCGAGCCGTAAGTTTACGAAATATTTAGGTTTAAGCTTATATCTTGAGAATTCTCTTTAGTCAAGTCAAACTGTCTCCTTGTATGTCCCAAAGGTGCCCATGGCATAAAGAAATGTAAGCATATTCGCATCAATTAAGATGTGTTGTTTGTTGTAGATCCAAGTGTTTTTCGAAGATTTCATATTATTTGCACTTATTGCTTAATAGCAAGGAATATAACAATAATATTAGATTACGAACGAACAAGAATGAAAGAGAAAAAAATGAATATCAAAACACTCTCACAAATTGGAATGCACTGATCTATCCATAAGAGGTATTAACTCAAACACAATATTTAGACGCATTTTCTCCCCAGTTTCTCGAACCCACTTGCAAGCAGTTCTCCGACTTACTTCATTGCTATTCCAACTATTCCAGCTGCCGAGGCACTGAAATTGGCACTTTCCACCAACGCAATCACCTTTTCCCTAACGGAGTGCTTGTGATTAGACATGGCTGTAGAATAATTCGCAAGGTTCACTTTGCTAAGCTCGTGTAAGTCAAGATCCCCCTCCACTGAGAAACACGAAGTCGTCTGATCAGATAAGATAAGGTATTGCAAACATTTCTACTTACAGTTGTAGATGAAAGAAGTAATTTCAACAAATAACTATACAAAGAAAAAATGCAGATTTTTGTATATTTTTCTACGAATTGACGAAATTTTGTTTCCAAAGAATACTTTTATATAAGGAATATAATAATTTCTGAGAGTAAAATGAAGTAATTTGAAGTGTATTGGCCCTCCCAACTGCATGGGAGACGTGGTTCAGTAGATCGAAGCCCTATCACGAATGATACTATATATAAGTCACTGGTTCAATCTCAGGTGATACACGAGAAAAGACTTTTAATTAAAAGTTAGCGAATTCAATTAAAAATTAGCTGCGAATTTCTGTATGAGAGGTGATAAAAACAATATCTTCATGAAAACTCTCACGATGCTGAGAAAATATAAATGTATTATTTGGCAACGTCGCATAACGCGTCATAGCACCAACTTTGTTGGCATCTAAGCAGATAACAAACATTCGCAGTTCATTTCCGTATCATTTGATATATTCGAATGTCTTCGCATTACTTTTCTTTTGTTTAACATGTTGAAGAAATCGAAACATACAATGCTAAGAAAATCAAAATTGGGTACCGTATTATAAGATCTTTTTTATTTTAATACAATCTAGCTTCATCAAATATTAAATTTATGTTATACAAATCTCTCGTAACTGCACTTTATTCACACATTGTAATGTGACTCTTCCAATTCCCTCTTTAGATACATTTAAATATGATATTGCTAATTTGGAAAAATGACATGTATTAGTCGTCATGTGTGCACTTGAATGAAACCTACAAAGACTACCAACCCTATCATTTACTAATATCAAACTAATTGTAGATAAAAAAGTGTATTTTAATACTCTGAACGAAAATCAATAAGGTATATGGTTTAAAGTTTGATTTAATATTGAAAGTGTTGAAACATAATATTTCTAAACGAATATAACAAATGACTGATAGAAAAGTTGACATTGCGTTCCCTTTCCATTATTATGTTTGTCTTCTCGATCGATGCATTCTAAAGTTGATTTATTTCAGGTTATAGAATAAGAAATCCTACTGAATTAAATGACGCACGTTTCATCATTGGTCACCAGCATAAATTTAGCAAAAAATTCCGAAATTGAAATAAAAGTAATGTTGTTTTATAATTGTGTTTGCTCAGATCAAACCTACATTTAGTAACATTATTGAGTTTGAGAATAGGGTTCTAAAAGTTAAATGCGTCTAAATATTGTGTTTGAATTAATACCTCTTATGGATAGATCAGTGCATTCCAATTTGTGAGAGTGTTTTGATATTCATTTTTTTCTCTTTCATACTTGTTCGTTCGTAATCTAATATTTTTGTTACATTCCTTGCTATTAAGCAATAAGTGCAAATAATATGAAATCTTCGAAAAACACTTGGATCTAAAACAAACAACACATCTTAATTGATGCGAATATGCTTTTATTTCTTTATGCTATGGGCACCTTTGGGACCTACAAGGAGACAGTTTGACTTGACTAAAGAGAATTCTCAAGATATAAGCTTAAACCTAAATATTTCGTAAACTTACGGCTCGAGTAACAAATTTATGTGATTGAATTCTTACAATGTAACCCACAATTTATCGTGGAACAATAGCGATTTTTCTGCATTTTTCATCATTCAGTTACACAATACTATAATTTCCAACATATTCCATTCCATGGCATGTCGTATTGAGATCACATAATTGCGAACTGATTGAATTTCAAGGAGAAATTAAGCTTTTTGTCTATATAAGTATTACTTGCTGTAAATACTTTGAAATGTGTATGACTAAAAGCTGGAAAATATTCCACTAATAATGATAAAATTCAATATTTATTTACAAGTTACTGTGTGCATTAAGCTGGCAGACAAAATATGGCAGAATACATTTTTAACATATATAATAATTAGTACTAATTTCATGCTAATCAAGTGCTCTATTCCCGAATTTGCCACTCTCTTAGTTTTTGAGTTATTCTGAATAGTGCTAAATTATAAATCTTGCAGACAACCAATGAAAATTCATTTGAAGTTAGCTTATAATTACGAGCTAATTTGATGCTTATTTAGTGTTATAGTCCCAAATTTGTCGCTATTTTAGATCTTCAGAAAGAAGTTTTCTGGACTAAAATAATACGAAAAAAATAACATGGAAAGCAAAATAGCCCCAAAATTTTATTTTGCTGATATTGACTCTGTCAAGGCATAGAGCCAGATTAATGCCAATTAAGTGCTGTATACCAGAACTCTCCACTAATATAGTTCTTGAAAAAGGATCAGCATTTTAATACAGAAATGCATAGTGTCAATAGAGGAATAATGGTCCGGGGTTCATTCCCGACGGGGCCCGAAAATTTGTAGCTTTTCAAATTAATGTCCCAGCTCATATAGCTGTGACTGCTGAAAAGCGAATCCTCCTTCCTCTATCCACCTCCTCCTAGTATCAATAACTCTAACTATTATTAACAACTACTACTAACCCCTCCACGTGGGCCAAGTTGATGGTAAACCCAGCTAAGCGGCCCATCTACTAACAATAGCCTTCCACCCAACTCCTACCTCCTATCGCTCCATGTAGATAAGCTTCAATAGCACGCTACATTTCCCATTTACAAATAGTACAATAAAAAAATTATTCTCTTTCTAAAGGGTACTCCAGGATGAGACACCCAAAAGTGTCCCCGAACCGAATGACTTTGTTCCTTAATTTTCGTAATAGATACGCATAAAATATTACAATTCATTAAATTTTTAACCTCTCATACGTTATATAGCATTCCCTACCATCAAAAATAGTTTTCTTAGATCTTTATTTAGAATTTTGTACAGTTCAAATCTAATTGTTATAAATGAGTAAATGCATTAGTTCTTGTGCAATTAGTTGGGAATACCGACGAATCACAATGTCTGGGAGTCATTCTAATGCAGTTTGAAAATAAGAATGATTTTAAAAAAATATTCTCGTTACCACCTCTAAATATATTTCGGATTAAAATAATTCACAGTTAGTGAAAATAATTCCTATGTAGTTTCATTTAATAACCAGTGAAATATATGAATGAAATATATAAAATATATAAGTGTAATTTAGTTATACCTATTACACAAACTATTTCTCCTAGCCAAACATAATTATGACGAATTTTACACTACGTTGTAGCGTCTTAGAGAAATGTGGTTTGAAATTTAGCTCTGTTGTATTTCCATAGAGAGCTTTCACTAACCATTAAAATTTCATCGGTTTTTCATCTTTTCACCATTTTTGTTCTTTTGTATGTCTTAATTGTTATATATTAAAATAATGATGTTTTGATAAAATTATTTGTAGGATATTTCACTTTTTAGAAGTTGTTATTTAAGGATTTTCATTAGTAGGTAGGCTTGTTTTCTAGAGCAAAGTGTTACCTAGTACGTTTAAGTCGTCCTCAACGTTTTATAACATTTTTGTCGCTGAAAACCATGAATCAGTTTTCTTGAATATTTCAGGTAATTCTGAAATAATGTAAATAAAATAATTGTTGTACGTACTATATGAAATGTTTTAGTTGCGTTTGCGTTCGTGCGTGGCTCAGTGGGTAGAGCGTTAACTTTTTTGGGATGACCGGCGAGGCGGTTTGATTCCCGTTGGGGTGGGGATTTCTCATCACACCTCGACAAGCTAAGTGACCGTTGTAAAATGTGTACTTGGTCTACCCTTTGGTCAAACCGGCCACATGTCCTCCAGAGGCCACCGGAGATGCTGATCACATCTCTTTCTATTAGTATTTGCGAACCTCTACCCTCCGTGAACCCCTCGGGCACCATCGAGGCCTGTTGTGAGACAAGTTGACTTTTTATTATATAAAATGATTAATTGTTTAACGACCATGTCACTTTTTTCTGGCAGTAAATATTCATATTGTTATAATTCTTATTTACATAAATTATTCATCTTGATGGTACTTAAATAAGAAATTACAATAGTGTAATTCTTGTATGGTAATTCACATGTTTCGTTTTGTTCTGATTTTGATTGATACTAATGATGTCTGAAGAGGCTATTCAAACTAGATTTGCGAAAAAAATGGAGAGATTTGACAAAATCTGTGAAAAATTGCTTCGTAAAATCGTTGGAACTGCGAAGCTCATACGCTCCGGTGAATATGTTCAGAAAATATCAGCTGAGTTGAATGAGATATTAAGTGTTAGAGTCAAGGTCTGTAATTTTTGTCGTTCAAAATGGAGGAATATTCTATTGAAAGAACGCAATAGATGAGATAATTTTAATGAGTAAATTGAACAAGAAGTTGTTACAAACGCTAACGTAACTCCACAACCAAATATTGTTGATACCGGGGATATAACGAACGTGTTTAAGACAAGTTCATCGCTTGTACCAGTATTTTTTTAATTGATCTGTATTTCAAACAGTGTAATTATACAGATGAAATCCCCCAAACTCCTGATAAAATTACATCGTCTCTATCATCGCATGGTAATGTAATTTATGTTCCGCGAGACAGTGAGACAACGCCTTTTAATCGTATAGTTTCTATTCATCGTTAATGTTTTATTTGTACTTCTGAAACACAAATCGAAAATGTACCTCTTGTTGCACGAGTAAGCACACCAGGAAACAGATTATGCTCTGTACACATGAATTAATGCTGTTTTTCTAAAGAAATTAAATAATATTCGAATGCACTCAAATTCTACTCAAGATCAAGTAAGCTTATGATACTTGAACAGCGAAAAATGAGTATCAATTCACAAAAAACAGTGTTAATATTAATTAATATTGATAATACAATAAGAAGTAACGTTCTCTAAATTCGTCACAAAAATAACATACCAAAATTGTCAAAAAGTGTGTTTTTTTTCAAAATTTGGAAGGTGATTCACCACTTGCACATACTTGAAATTTTGGAAACATTTATAGTAGCAGTAGAAGAATCTGTGTTTAAACAATTATCCCTGTGACTTAAAAATTACGGTATGTATAATATTTAAAAAAAATATTTTGGAAATATTTGATTTGAGACTAAAAAATTAAAACCTGAAAAAACTATTTTTATGGTAGGGAACACTATATAACGCGTTGGGGGGTGTTAGAAATACAATGTATGGTAATACTTTGTGAATATCTATATAGAAATGAAGGAACTAAGTTTTTCGACTCGAGGGCACTTTTGGGTGTCATATCCTGGGGTTTCCTTTCCACCTGTCTTCTCTAAATTACTGCTCTGAGCCCATCATGTTATTTTTAATATTTCTTCTTTGATATAAGAAATGAGAAATATAACGTCAAAGTCAAAGAAGTTCGTTCACGTGAGAGATAGCTTGAAATGAGAAATTGAGGAACGCAACAAAACATATGCAAAAGAAATGTTTTATTAACATTTGATATATTGAATAGAACACTGTAACAGCATTTGTGTTAGTTTGAAGCGAAAGAGACAAATATTAAAGCGAACGATTAAACTGTATTCCCTTGCGCAACGAAAGTCAAAAATGTTGGTTCAGTTTGATTACCAAGAGGTGACGTCTCCTTTACGGTGGATTACCGCAGCAAGACGTGGCATGAACGACACTTAACGGTTCAATGTGTCTGAAGGAATTTTTCCCCATTCCTGCCGCAGGTAATCCTGTAATTGTTGTATATTGTGGGGACTACGTCAGGTCATCTTCCTCTTAAGAATTCTCCAAATATAGAGAGAGATCCGGACTTGCAGCTGGCCACTCTAAAACAGAGACACGTTTCGTACATAGCCATGTTTGTGTTATCTTCGCCTTATGTGGTCGTGCGTCTTCTTGGAAAAGAGATTGTTTTCTGCCATACAATCACCGCACTGATGGGCGTAGATTCACGTCAAGAACGCGAATACAGTCTGGAGTCTTTATAGCACACGTACAAAAATGCAAATTGCCAACCCCACTCGCTGCCATATACAACCCCTCGCCATCCCAGAGCTTGGTTTAAGAACCACACGCTCGTAACAGGATGAGACGTTTGCTTCATCCTTCTTCCTAATAATCTTTCGGCCAATATTTCCACATAAATCCTGAAAAATGGATTCATCTTTCTACTGTAACTTTTTCCACAGAGATGGAGTCCAGCTGAGGTGAGATTTGACCCACGCAACACGCATGTGTTCATAAGATGAAGTGAGAAATGGCTTACGTTTTGCTTTGTATAATGCGTAGCAACATCTTTTGCTATATTGACACGTAGATGCTTCGGAAATAGTCTTTTCAAAACTTTGTCTTGTCCATGTGTCTAGGTCTGCAACAGCCAAGTGCCTATTTTTACGAATATGTCGACGAAATGGGCGTACCTGCCGATCCGTCAGCGTTAGCTTCCGACCCGGAGACATCCCCGACAGCTATTTCCAGTTATATTGAAACGTTTTATAATACTACACACTGTAGATTGTGGCAAGCGGAACGTTCGGCCAATTTGGCGCTGCAAAATACCACTTTGTTGCTGTTGTATAATTTGATTGCTTACTGCAAGGTCAGTAACTCGACCCCTTGCCATGCTTCCTCATAGCATTGATAACAATCGCGAATTGCTCGCTCTTATATGCCGTTTACTTCCTCTGACGTCACTAACTCGGAATTGTGCGCGGAACGGCTGAAATATTGTAGTTTTTTCCACTTTCTTAAATTGGTACTTTAGAACTCGCCAACATCGAGGTCCTTAGATCTCTTTTCTTTCTACTGAGCGATCTTTACTGCGAAGCGTTGGGATTCAGAATGTCCCTTTTAGACCAACTTTCAGTTCTTTCTTTGTTTTTCAGTTGTGTCACCTGTACATAGTCTACAATTACATATAACCATGCATTTTAAAACGTTTCGATGAGCCCACATTTTCTTAATTACGGAAACCTTAGTGAACTAATTTCATTGGCCTTGACGTTGTAGCTAATTTTCACCTTTTTAATAGTAAATCGACTGATTTATACATGCACCTCTCCATCAAGGTACACACACCAACATGTGCTGCATTCTCACATAAACATATTGAACAATTAAAGATAATAGTGGTAATACCCACAACATAGCACAGGAATATGTACATTAACAATACAATCATCAATAATTAAATAAATAGTAATTGAAAGAATAAAATATAATAAGTAGATTGCTAGCGTTATCAGTGATGCGGATGGGCTAATTAGCCATAACTGAAGACAAACACATTTTGGTAGTTTGGCTGACGAGACACGCTGAGGTTCTCACTCAGGGAGATGAGAAGACAACTAGCAACGGTGCTGAACGAAGTTAGCACAGAGGACCGCGAGTCAGTGGTGAGCCGGGGCAAAACTACTGCGAGAAGTGTTGACCGGGTAGTTACCGGGAAACTTCGAGGAGTGGGTCATTGCGAGCTATGCACTTACTATCGATGGAAAATAATTTTCGGCCGTCACCGACGTGCTCAGTGCTCACATGCGGCTACTCGAGTCTGGCACCCGATTCTCATTCGACGGCTCTTCAGGAGTCGGGGACCCGACCACTACTGCTCGTCGCTGCTCGGTGATACAACAAGAGACCGGGGTGACTAGCTGAGGAACAGCGGGCACCTTGTCCAATGCAGGGAGACGCGCGTCTTCATGTGTGCTGTGTGTCCGGTGACGAGAGGTTCCGTCGAGCGGTGTATGGGAAACAGTGCGACCTCGACGCTACTGCTGCTACTTCAGCACTCGTTTCCGGGGGTATGAGTGGCGATTCTCGGATTGATAATTTCTCGATCGTTATGGCTGGGGCCATCTTCTGTTTCACCAAAGAGGTTTTTTGTTTTGTGTATCAGTATAGTGAATTTCTATCTGAGAACAATAATTAATTTATTCTTGATCTATTTCCAAACCTCCACTTAGTTGGTAGAAGCGAATAAATGTTGTTTGTTGATAAAATGTGTAATTTGGAAATTGTGTTTAAGTTAGTCATGTGTGAACACACAAGTTTTAAAATTTACAAAATTGGAGACGATTCTGCAAATAAGTAGAACTCCTTAATTGAGCCACGTAAATTTATTTTATTTGTCCCATCCACTCCCTTCAACAATTAACTTTGAGACGGAAACTATGTCGCAACACATTAACTAATAATTTTATTACATTAACAATATTGTGTCTGTGAGTAAACAGATTTTATTGTTGCTAACATGTTTTTGTGATAGCTGTATGAGTCGCACGCAGAGCTGTTATCATTGATTAAAAATCCTTAAAAACCCACCCGTTAGGTATTTCGAAAACAAACAAAATTCGTGAATTCAGTAATTCATTAATTTCGTATTCTAACTATTCTTTCCTTAATTTTATGATTAGGCGTTTAGTAGGGAACTTTTATTGAAAGTTAAAAAATATATTAATAATAAATTTCCTGATAAATTTATTTGTCAAAAGATAGTACAAACTGCGTATGACCACGTGGAGGACAATAAACTAATTTACTCTCCGGAAGCAAGCAAGGGACCAGCCCATCAATTCCGATCAAGGGCCCAAAGGCAGAGGCGGATTCAAAAATTTCAGCAAAAGTTCCTAGATAAGATAAAAACATAGCTGCGAGTTATAATACCTATATAATGTCAATATGTTTGTAATTTAACGCAAATATGTTTGTAAATTTACATGTACAAGTTATTATCGAACTATAGATTATTCTGAGTATAGTGTTTAAAAATCATAAGAGTTGAAAAAACACTAAATTCACGATTTATTGTTACAATAAACACGCCCCTAGACAAAGCCTAGAGAACCAGTATAAGAAATCCGCCTCTATCCGAAGGTAAAACGGAGAAAAACCTACAGAATTAATGTACACAACCGTGCCCAAGTTGAATACATNACCGTGCCAAAGTTGAGTACACATCAAACTTAATTAATATGAACTATAAGACAACACAATCATGCAAGAAAATAGTTTTTTAAAAATTCTTATAAGTTATTTAAAAAGTACTACAGCAATGGCGTGATAAAGTACAAGACGGATTTAACTTTTATTAAAATCAATAAATTCTTTTACAGTGTAGAAGCACTGGTGCAGGAGGTAGTTTTTAACCGCAGATTTGAAGATATTCAATTTCATAATATCTTTTATATTCTTAAGCAGGGAATTATATAGAAAGATTCCCGAATGATATTTGGCAAAGAGTGGTTGACACTCTAGGGCGATGAATATTACTACTATTGCGTGTATAGTGTTCGTGAACGAGACTGTTTCGTATAAAGCAAGGGTGGCACTTCAGTAATTCGGTCTTAACAAACACGACTGTTTCATAAATATAAATGCAGGGAAGTGTTAAGATATTTAATTCCTTGAATAAAGGTTTACAAGAGTTTCGGGGGTGAGATTTACAAATTATCCGAACTATCCTCTTCTGAATTCTGAAAGTTTGAATACTCTGACCGGAATTACCCCAGAAGGTAATGCCGTAACGTAAATGGGAGTAAACGTTTGCAAAATATACGCAACGGGAAATACGTGGACTAACTGCGTTAAATAAGATTCGGAATGCGTAACACAATTTGCTTAATTGGGAGAACTAAAATTGTCAACGTGACAATTCCATTTGAGGTTGTCTTGAATATGGAGACCTAAGAATTTTGTATTCGTAACAGTTTTTTAAATAAATAATTAATTAAT
>NNCF01126667.1:0-24830 GCA_002313205.1 Laupala kohalensis | reverse complement strand
TACTATTGTGAAATGACATAGACACTGTTTTGTCAGTGTTTACAATGAGACGATTTGCATGGAACCAAGTCGAAAGGTTAGACAAAACGTTTTGAGCATTGGCGTGCTTACACAGTAAATTAGTGTCATCAGCAAAAAGAATCATTTTGCAATCTGATGTGGATGATGACATGTCGTTCACATACAATAAAATGAGTATAGGGCCGAGAATTTTTTCCTTAGCGTACTCCGCAAGTAAGTGGCTTTGTTTCTGAAAGACAACGCTGGAGTATTTTATTTTTAGTGTAGGATATTTCGACTTGTTGATATCTATCTTTTAAATAAGAAGTTAGCCATTGATGTGGAAGTCCACGAATGCCTAAAGAATGCAATTTGGAAAGGAGAATTTCGTGATGGATGACATCGAATGCTTTGGATAAGTCAAGAAAACACCCTGAGGATTTCTCCACAGTCTAGGTGTGTGGTAACATCGTTTAAGAAGGAAAATATGGCGCTTGTAGTGGAAAAGGATTTCCTAAAACCGTGGTGATCGTCAGAGAGAATGTTGTTTTTTGACAAAAAATCTAGAAGACGCTTATAAAACAATTTTTCTAGGATTTTTGAGAAAGTGGGTAGTAGAGATAGTGGTCAGTAATTTCCAATATTAAGTTTGTTTCCTTTCTTGTGTAAAGGTTTCATTTTAGCTGTCTTAAATATTTTAGGAAATACCCCTTCCGATAAAGAACTATTAAAAATATTTATGAGTGGATATAATATAGCATGGGACGAAAATTTAACAATAAACTCAGGTATATCATGTACGCCTGTTGAAAATTTGTTTTTTAATGAGCTGATGATTCTCATGACTTCACTGGCGTTAGTTTCGGAAGTGAACATAGAATTGGGTACGTGGGTGGATATAATTCGAGGACATTGATTTGGATATATTGAGTTCGTTATTTTACCAACTTCTGAGAAGTGAGAATTAAACAAATTGGCGATGTCCTGAGGATTGATACGATTTGTGCCATCGTTTAGTAAAGAAACATTTTCTTCGCGATTTTCAGAAGTTGACGTGTAATTTTTAACAATATTCCACATGGCTTTCATCCGGTTGTTCGATTTTAGTATATGCCTGTCGTTTTCCATTACTTTAGTTGTATAACTACTTTTCGAAGAATAGTCTTATATTTACGAAAATAATTATGGAAATCGGATGGTTGGTTACAGTGTTTTCAAAGATAATATAAACGGCGTTTGTTTTTTGAAGAAATCCTTATCCCTTGGGTGATCCATCTATTGTATTTCTTATGGGAAAACTAGAGTTGTAATGTTTTAGGAATATTGAGATAAATACATTGAATTTGTCGTCGGTGTTTTGGCAATTGTAAACATCTTTCCATGTTTCTTCACGCAAATAATTTATAAATATGGATTTATTTATGTCATTAAACTCTCTTGTAAATTTGTAAAGGATTTTAAGTGGTTTTAGTTTATTATTAATAGTCAATCTATTATTATTATTATTATTAATAAGCAAGGTGATCACTATATTTAGCGATAAACACTTCAGAGAGATACGAGATTCCATTGTTGACTATAATTTGATCTAGCAATGTTTGAGATGAACCGGAGAGGCGAGTGGGGTCGTTTATCTTAGTAATAAGGGTGAAGGAGTCGATAAGATTCTTGAATCGATTAACTGGTGAATGTGCAGAGTCGGATGTACTCAGGAATTTGATGTTGAAATCACCACATGTAACGATAGATTTAGTAGATTTATGTGTGATATGTTTTAAAACAATTTTGAAGTTCCGAAAAAATATGANGAAGTTCCGAAAAAATATGTCAAGATCTGATTGAGGAGGTCTATAAATACACAAAACAACAATACCGGTGTCGGTCAGTTCAACTGCAGAAATTTCGAACACACTATCTACGCAGAAGTTCTCGTAGCCTGTCAGTGGAGAAGATAAAATATCATTACGAACGTAGATACACGTACCTCCGTGGGGTTTTTTGCCTTTAAAATTTTGCCGACAGTAAGAACTTACTAAATAATAATTAGAAATAGCAGTATCGTTGATGTTGTTAGTTGAAAGCCAATGCTCTGTGAGGCATAGCAAATCGAATCGATTTTCGTGTACCAGAATTTCAATGTCTGTCAATTTGTTTGAAAGGGATTGGACATTATGATGAAATATAATTATTTTATTTTCGCAAAGAGTTTGTGACTCACGAGAAATGGAATCGACGTTAGATTGTGGAGAGGAATTTGAAATTGGTACAGCTTCTAGTTCCGGATCAAGCCCGCACAGTGCACCTGAACGCGATTGTCACCTTCGAGTACCACATCGTACTCATGAGCGCGAGTTGTAACTGTGTATGGGGACGGCAGGAGGAATAGTTGAGGACGTGCGAGATGAGGAAGCAGTAGGTGAAATAACGGGGAAAGGAGAAGAAATGGGTGTCGAGATAGGAAGAGGAGATGGTGATGAGGTAGGAGCAGAAGGAGGAGATGAGGTAGGAGGAGGAGGAGATGTAGGTGCAGGAGGAGGTGTAGGAGTGGGTAGTGGGGCAGGTCGATGATGTGAGGTCAGATGTGAAGCTAGAAGAGAATCGAAGTGCTGTTTCCCAGACGGTTTCAGGTGTAAACCGTGCTGTTTTTTGTGTGTGGGGCTTTAGGGCTCGTCAACATCGAGGTCAATAGAGCCCTTAAAACTTGTACAGGTAGGGAAAATGCAGTTACGCACTAGGGAAAGCCAACATGACTCTCCCCGCGTGTGGGACTCGCCGAATGACTCAGCCATACCCACTAAAAACCCTCCTGAATTACAACTCCAAACTCAAATCCGAACATATCTCACGACTTTACTAAAAAAACATAAAAAAAGAGGAAAATGAAAGATACCCTAGCCCTAATAGCGTCGGGATCGAAAAGAACAAGAGGTGACCAAGGGAGGTCAGGAAAGAGAAAGGAAGGAGCATGGCACAAGTAAGTGGAAGCAATTCCAAACTCAGCTCGGGGCCCCGTGTTCGCCAAACACGTACTTACTAGATGTAAGCCCCCTGGGGGGACCGTGCTGGGTAAAGTCCTTGGCTGTCAGGTGTGGTTTCAAATCAAAAAAAAATGTGATTTTTGTGTCTGTCAGATGATGTTTTAGGGAGATGTTTGCCAGGTTAATTTCGTGGTTTATTTGTGGAACGTTGAAGCGTGGAGGCAGGCTAGAGAGCACTATGTTCGTGTGCAAGGAGGCCATTTTTAGTTTTTTGTAGATGTTCAGACGCGTTGAAATGACCACCCAAGTTAATATCGTTCTGCCCACCTATGATGATTACTGTGTCCCGCTCTGTGAGTATTTTTAGTGTAAGTGTCCAGTTCTCGAATAACTTCAGCCAAACGAGCGTTTGGCTTAAAGAAACCGGAGTCTGAGAACTGGCTAGGAAGCAATCCACGCAATATGGAGAACATCTAACGATAAGTAATTATCATACTATAAACTATATGTTACGAACCAATTCGGTTCGTAAAGACGCTACGTGTTCACCAGAGCGCTACTGTGTTTTTGTAGTGAACATTGTGTTTATATTTGCCTAGTAGGTGGCAGCACAAGCGTACTATGCATATTCCATGGAATCATCCCCACGTAAACTGGAGCATCCCCACTCGCTTCCAGAACCTTCTACGAGTATATAAAAGCTCGTACTCCGCTCGATGGAATTACTCTTCGCTTGCTGCTGAAGCTCTGCAGCTCGTAGCTTCGATATCGTTGAGCAGGTTGACGCCAACGACCGTATTAATTACGGAGTCAAGACCGCTTGTATTCATCAGTCGTCGGACTGAGATACTTCGATGTCGTGGCGCTGGTTGACGTCAACGACCGTATTGATTACGGAGTCAACATTATATAAGAAAGTAATTTTTATAAGAAAGTAATTTTTGGAAGGTGGTTCTGTGCACCTTATATTCGGAGGCAGTTATAGCTGCAACATTCATAAGGCCTTATTTTAAGGCGAATCATTTATTGGAGGCAGTTATTACTGCCCAACTAGCAACATTCATCAGTGTGACTAAAGACTGTGAAACTAACAAGTGTATTGTATTGCAGAGTGGTTCCAGTTACAGCATATCAGGTGATATGTTCAACCCGGCTTGCCGACGAGAAATGACCTCGTGGAGTCATCTGTTGGAAGCCATCAAGCATCAATGAATCCAGTATCGACAGGGCTAATTCAAGACCACGCTAAGCGTGTAATGTGGTCCACATCCAAAGGGGTCTGAGTTACACTTTGGAAACTATATATTTATTTAGAGATGCCGAAAACTCGGTAATCTGGAATTATAAATTCATCATGCGCTGCAAATTGTTATATTACTTCTATTCAATTAATTCTGTGTAATTTGGGGAATTTTGTAAATAACTTCTGGGAGGGGCAAAACTTCAGATATTGTAAACTATTTAGTATTTCTGTTTATGTAATATTTATGTGTGTAATAAAGAGTATTTGGCTTAAAGAAACAGACTATGGCCAGTTTATAAAAGAACCTCCTGAAACTAATTAACCAGAATAATACATCAGTATCCTCCTTCCTGTGTTACTAACACTATATAATACTTACAATTAATGTAATACTTATAAACTAATTTAGAGGCATTTTAGGTTAAATACAGTTCTCCTTCTTAAAATTTTGCTTTCGTTCATGTCCATTCTGAATCAAATATTAAATATTCTATTAAAAATGTGAAATCAATGGCAAAACTCTTAAAACTACCAGAATGTCATGCCAATTGTAGACAGAGCAATCAATTTTTCGTGATTCGAAATGTTGAAATTAACAGCAATGTATGGTGATATTTTAAATATCACGACAACCTTCTGATATTTAATGACAAATTTCAGGCCATCATAGAGACTTTAAAAGATTAAAGATTAAATATTAAAGACATATTGAAACATTGTCCAAGGCACAGGAATATGTACATTAACAATACAATCATCAATAATTAAATAAATAGTAATTGAAAGAATAAAATATAATAAGTAGATTGCTAGAGCTATCAGTGTTGCGGATTTTCAAACTATGTGGTTCGCGGGTGGAGGTCGCAACACCGGTGGGCTAATTAGCCATAACTGAAGACAAACACATTTTGGTAGTCTTCCGTTTAAAATCAGTACTTGGTGGAGGCTTTGTTGTGAGTCTTTGCTTTTGAAATACGGTATCATCTTAAATATGTAACACTTTGCGACGTCCATTAATCAATTCATTGTAAATGAAAATCTGTGCTGTAATCATACGTTTTGGAAACATTCAATCAAACTTTGGAGACCAGGTTTAAAATACTTCCGAAGTAGTCAAAGAATTACCAGCCAATGTTCAAGACAAACATTTTTTAAACTGAGCTCCTTTTCTAAAAATGTTCTACATATGCAATTTTCAGATTACAAGTCATGTAGTTTAATACGAAATCTTGTAAAAATGTTTACAAAGCGATATGTACACATTAAAACTGAATAAATTGTTGTTGTCAATATTACATAATCGGTACGTATGCTGTGTAGGCAATATTAATATACATTGTATTGTTTTACTCATGAATACACACTCACACAAAATGACAGAGGCAATTTTTTATTGTTTAATGGTGCTTTATAAACCAAATTAATGGTGTATTAATCTTAAATGTGAAATTTGTTTTTATATGTCTCAAATTTATACCGGATACTTTTACATTGATTTTACCTTGTCAATAACCACGGAACAATAGCCACTTGTCGGGAGATTCTTGTCATACAGCCAGTTCTAAAAACATATTAAGGTAATTTTATCACTCTTTCAAAACTCTTACTCAAGTTTTGAAAGTGTGACTTAATTATTATTATAATGTACTAAATTAATCTCCATAGTATTTTGTATATATGATAATCGTTGTTACTAAAATTTGCTATTCAATGCCAGGTATTGTTTCCGCGTTACACGTAGGAGAGTGGGCAAATATTAGATACTGTTTTTATTGAAAGAAAAGTGCCGCTTTGAACCAACCCTCCAAAAATTGTCTGTAGTATCTCTGTTTCATTATGTTAATTTTGGAATGAAATAAATTATTTTCCCCAAGGTACAAATTCACAGAGTACGAGATTTTTTCGATTATCTGTTTCCTAATATCACAAACAGAATGCCAATGAAACTTAATCTTTCAGTTGACTCATCCATTAATTTAAGTTTCATTTCCAAATATTTATGTTCCTCTTAATTTTTGGAAATGTGATGAATATAGTTCTCTCAAATAGAAGGAGGAACTTCGTAAATTTTGACATCTTTAGAAATCCCATTTTCTTCACTATAACAGCAGCAACTGCCTATTCCATAACCTTAGAGGCACATTTTCCCTCTAATGCTTTTTACTTCAAATCTGCCATTGTAAAAGAAAACTTATTACTTCAAAATTGTACTATATCCATCAGTTTTCTGTTTACTGTTCGATATAAGGTAATTCAGGTGTTCTACAGTCGACCTACCTCATAAGGTGAACGAAAAATTAACACATAATATTCAATTATACTCCGTCGACTATATTATTTCTATATTAGAGTAGATGTTTTACCTTTGGAACATCCATATATTACGTAATATGGAAATTACCTAGCGCTCCGCGAGACTGGATGACAAACGTCTCCAGAAAGCAAGCACTACGCTAGTGCTACCACAATGTGCTTCTGCTACATACGTTCATCATTCTGACGCTTGATAGTGTCGTCACGGAATTTCCTTTTTGCAAATTTTAAGAAGTGAATTGGCTGAACTTGATAACATATACAAACCGCTCAACATAACTCCCGCTTTCGCCCGGTAGCTACTAGCCGTTCTGCAAACTATGGCTGGGTCTGCTAATGGGGTGGGATGGTCGCACTTTCCACGAAAATGGCTTCACCGCTTCTTCGACGTGCACTACCCTTCGACAAACTGAGGTGGTCGGTGGGAAAATATGGAAGGAGTGTGTTGGATTAGAAGATCCTTCTCTTTGAATGACAATTTTTTTTCAGAATAGCATTTATTTTCTTCCTCTTTCACCCCCGTGCCCTCACTTTCGGCTCTGCAGAGAAAGCGGGAATTATGTTGCTCTGGTTATACCAATGAACTGTCAGTCTGTTCCTCACCGAAGGCGTCTCCGGTGGTGCACGGTGCCAAGGCAGCGTCGCGCAGCACGGCGTTCGCCCACGAGGTCAGCGCTCCTTTCTGCTCGGCTTGCAGACCACAAGTCTCAAATGGGAACGCTGCATATCCGCACTCCTGCGTCAAAACCATTACAAACTATATACTGCTATTAATGATGATTATATAAATGGTATAAAGAGACCACCTGAGTTTTTGCAGACAGTTTGATTTTGACACAAATGAATAAAATACTCATGTTACAATTAAGAAAAAAACAATTTGGCTAATAAACACACAAAACTAACTACCTTCTGCCTCTAATGTGAAACATCATAAGGTGAGCATACCAAGTCATTACATACCATGAATAAATTGCCAATATTAATAAAAGTTACTTCTTTATGTAAATAGATCTTCGTGTCAAGTATCACTGCTGTGCGTTCTGAATTTTTGTATTTCTCGTACTCTGAATGATTAGCACATACCACTGTAAATTAAACCTCTTAACGTGGTTTAATATTTTGTGGCACTCCAAGAATTCGTCATATCCCTCTCTAACCACAAAAAGATACAAATATTCCCATTCAGAATTGAAAGATGACGAGAATTTGCTTTCAGAACAACGCTTCTTCTCTCATACCGACATAGTCACTGTGACTGACGATTTTGCAGTGATGCTCTTGCGTGGGCTCCAGCTCTTTGCCCTGCCGGTCCTCGGAGCTACTTGCTCCCGATTGGCCTATGTGAATGACCCTGTCCTAGAACCCAGAAATGACTCATTAAATTTTATTTTTACACATTTTCCTAGATATTCTACCCGATAAACCTTTTATATCAACCGTGTATTAAAAGTGTTAATTTAAGCGTGAATAAATTGCAAAAATAGACACGCATTAAAACATATTGCAATTAAATTGAACTTAATGTACAAAAATATCGAACCGCAACGAATAGGAACAAGGAGAGTTAAGAGCAATATATTCCACGCAGTTTAATTCGACAAAAAAGTGTTAGAACGTTTCTACTAACTTCTTTTTATCACCATGTATGGAAAATATGAGACTGCTTTGATAGTTGCTTTCATTTCCAAAGAAAATTTGTCATCAGCTTGAAAACATTTACTTTTTGCGTTATCAATTCATTTCAGTGTCTTCCAATTCATTTCTCAGAACTTATTGACCTACAAACACATGAAATGTTTCTTTTACTCTTTTTCCCCTCTATGTATACGAATAAGAACATACCCAGTACAACTTCTCTTGTGGTTGGCTCTAAGTATGTTACTTCATCTAGAAGACTATCCCTAGTTTTAAAAATATTTATCGGAATCTTCTAACATCTCGTAAAGGTCAGGTACACTTTACAATATTTCTACTTTTTCACTTTATTGTGCTTCCGGCTCTTTTTTGCATATTTCTTATTTTAGCTTTGTGTCATATCTTGCTCTTTCTTATCAATCCTCCTCTGTTTCTTCGGAGATCAATCATCTTTAAGTACATAGGTAGATGTATTCACTTATAAGCAAACCCCTTCTACCTACCGAAAAAAACTAAACAAATTAATAAAATATAATTGAAACGTACTAAACGTAGGTTAAATGCAAGTTAATTCACATTCATTGTACGACAAAACTTCTCGAAACTATTAGCAAACAACTATGTTTACCAGTATCCCGGTCATGGGAAACATGGGGTAAAAGAAAACTTGGAAGTAGGGGGTCTACAAAATTCCTTATAAGTTAAAACCAATTACCTTAGTACATTACTCTAGGACCTTACTGACAATAACAAGTGACAAAAATAACCTATATTTCAATATATTGTCCACTGTGAAAAATAAATGCAGAGCAGTAACTTCGAATTTTAATCTTCTGGATAACGGAATTTTCATAAAGTTGTATTCCATCAACAGCTGGGTTTTATACTGCATCCACGGGCGTGGAAGTTTTATATTGCATCCACAGCCACAGACTTCGAGTTTCGACCATTTTTTAGTTTCTGTAACTCACATAGCGACGCGCAGATCAGTTGTTTACATTTACCTCTTGTTCACAATTACCCCGCCTGACCCTAATTATACTACAAATTCCGTGCTGTTATTCCTTGTCATTTCTTTTCGTGTATACTTATAAATAAACAATACCCTTGTAGAGATAGGTCTGGAGTCGTCATTGTCATTGAGATTATGTCATTCTTTCAATGAAAAGTTCAAGAATGACAGAGTGGCAAAATATTTTATTGTTTGTGAAATGACACTCTCGTAGAAAAACTGAACATAATAGTTGTTTTCGGTAGTACTTTTGAATATTTGAATATTTAAGTTAATTTGATAGAGGAAAAATATAATTACACATACCTGCTTCCTCTTGATGGGGGGGTCATAAAGACTGAACCTTGTTATACGTTAAGAATACTAAATATACACTATTTTCTATCTAATTGTTTGCCTTACACAACAGATACTTACCGTACAATAATCATATGAATGTTTATCAAGGAATTACATTTTCTGAAAAAAATCCTTTTTCTAATATACATATTATTTGACTTAACAATTTCATCAGTATAACATCATAATGATACAATATCAACAAACGTAACATCAGAATTCATGTCCTGTGAGGACGATAATATAGTAATTAAATCTTAAGTATTCAGTGTAGAAACAAAGCGTGTAATGGGTGAGACTTGCTATCTACGAATCGCTGTGTGCTTGCTACGCTGCTGTACTGGAGGGAAAGTGAGTTACCGCCTTCCCCCTCCTCTTCATGTGTCAGTGTCCTGACGGTTCTTATCAACATTTTATCCATGTTCCATTCAGGTTAAATCTTTAAATGTTGAGGAAAAGTCGTGCTGTGATTGTTATTTTCGTGTGTTTTTCTCATATTCTCGTATAAATGAGTGCAAAATGGTTTTCCAGTGGTTTATCGGGGCGAAACCAATAGTATTAATCGTCCATAATTTCATCATTAGTTTATTTAGTTCTTTGTAAAAGGATTTACCCAAATACAATATGAACGTTTACAATTATACTGCGAGAAGAAAAATTGATAAGCATTTTGAACAGTACGCTCATCAATAAATTAAAAGGGATCCTTATGTTAGTTAATCTGTTTAATTAAACTTTCTAAGACAACAAAACTCTTGGGTGGTACAACATTTTTGAAAAATTTTCAAAAGTGTGTTTTGCTTTGAAACCTTTATATGAAAGTAGCTGAGTAATTGTGACTTCGCTCTGGTGAACTTTGGAATTTTGTTCTCACATTATTTTCCAAATCTTTATTAATATCTGGTGAAAAAATATTATACTTCTCTACCCTTTGTCTCCTAGTTGAATTTTCCTTATTCCCCTGATTCCACTTATACTCGTACGTATTACAGGTTGCATACTCACACGCCTTCGGACGAAAATGGTTCATCAAAACGACTGTCGTAGGAAATATAATTAAAAATTAAAATATAAAAAATCTTAATAGAGTGCGGAAAAATAGCTTTGTGGTGCTCCGGGATCCACTCTGAAGCGCATGTGTGGCGAATTTTGAAGCAGTTGACCTATTCATCTTGGCGGTATGTAAACTCTTTCTTTTATACGGAACAAGCAACCCGCCCCGGCCTTGCCCGTGGGTTTTTTGTTATGTCGCACCTTAACTCTTCTTTATACTTAAGAGTACTCTAAAATGGCAAGTCTAAAATGTTAGCTCCACGTGAAACACCGCCCCGGGTAGTGCGCCTGTCGAATGCTTGCTCGAGGCACGAGGCACAAGGCACGGCAGCGTCAGCGGAAGCAAAGGCTTGTAAAACTAAAACGCTTGTAAAATATAAACTATTCGTCCAAATTTTACGATTTAAAGACAGTTATCATCTTTCGTAAATGTAAAAAAATGTTTTTTAATTTGATGAAGTTTTAACGCGTCTATTTTTAAAACCTATTTTTGATAATTTAGGTTAAACTTTGTAGAAAGACATATGCTGTCAGGGACTTTTTTGTAGAACTCTGAGTCAAACAATATTGCTACTCATTATGTCACCTATTTCTAGATATTTAAGCAGGTTATGTAAAAATCTCTCATCGAAGATGGATTTTTCCCGACTTCATTCACTAATACTGTCATTCCCTTCCATTTGTTTCTCCTCTTGTAACAAAATATATACTGAAACCTTTTCTGAGAACATGTCAATGAATTGAAAAAAGAATCACGTAAAGTGGATGAGTGGTTCTCGAGTGGTGAGAGGAGTTACACGTTTTCAGACAGACAGATATGAATGTGACTTTGTTTTACAGTTATTAATGTATTCATTTTTTAAATATATTTATATGTT
This sequence comes from Laupala kohalensis, assembly GCA_002313205.1. Taxonomy (NCBI): domain Eukaryota; kingdom Metazoa; phylum Arthropoda; class Insecta; order Orthoptera; family Trigonidiidae; genus Laupala; species Laupala kohalensis. The sequence goes on along the minus strand of NNCF01126667.1, from coordinate 13,376 downwards.
TTTGTGTTATTATTTCAAATTATTTCAGTGTACAATACCGAAGATGGTTGTTATGTAGCAGAAGAGGCCCTCTAATAAACGAATTATGTTAGTGCTAACCGCATTTCCATATCTCGATCCATTTAGGAGATATTTGATGTGAACATTCTTATTGTAGAGAGCGACTGCGCCGCATCGCAACTTCATTCACAAGTTTAGAAAATCTAAACTTTGTCCAAATTTCAAGATTTAAAGACTGTTTCTATCTTCATAAAATTTCCAAAACAAAGAATTCATTCAATTGGATAAGAGTTTTTTCCTGCATAAATTACTCTCTTAATTTGAAGTATTTTACACGTCTATTTTTAATAATTTAGGTTAACCTTTGTGGATGGACATATGGTGTCGCAGACTTTTTGTAGAACTCTTTGCCATTCATAGATATCACCTTCTTCTAACCATTTACGCAGCGTAAGCGAATACACGTCTCCGAAAATTGAATTTCCCCCGACTTGATTATTCATTATTGTTTTTGTTTATTACTTGTAATACTTAATGTAACGAAATATGAACTAAAACATTGATAGATAACACATCCGTCAATTAAAAAACAATTACGTAAATTCATCGGTAAATAATTACGGATGAATGGTTCTCGAGGTTTAGTAGGACAAACTGGTTTGCAGACAGACATGCAGACATGAAAGTGACTTCGTTATATAATATGTATAGATGTACCAGAACTCCACGTAAAAAAGGGAGGGATTATTGACACATTAACTGAAAAAAAATAACAGGCTCGAGGTAGATCATACTCGCCAATACATTCCAATAAACACTTTGTGTTAATATTTTAAATTATGGCGGACGAGTTGTTTAATTTGATTGTTTTGTTCTATGTAAATTGAGACGTAAAACCACGAAGTTAGAATACAATTTAAATATCTTTCCTTGCTCGATCCATAGATTCATTCTAATAAGTAATATACCAGTTACGCCTAAAAGTTAACTTCTCAATATATCGTTTCCTCATGATTGTGCGAACATCTTGAAATATTTCTTGTCTGTATAGCGATTTATTTTTACATTTTGATGTTGTAATCTAACGCGTGTAACAGCTTGTGTTGCTTAACGATTTGATTATTAACAACGAGAAAAACAATAACATAAGACACTCCACCCATAATCATTATCAGTAGTTTCCTACGGGCAAGGTCCTGGAAAGCTCTAGCTTTACTGGAGTAACTGGATTGGGTTATCAATAATTTTGATACTGCATTGCGATAATTATCGAATTTTTATAAGTAAAGCTCTGTTTCATCAATAAAACATAATTCGTGATAAACAAGAATAATTAACATGTATTATTATACGCTAGATAAAGGAAACGTACATAAAATACCGTCATGTTTTATGAAGTTAAGAAAGCATCAATGGTGAATGATTATTGAATCAACTTACCAACAATATAATGTCAACTTACATGTGGTCCCTGTTATAACCAAATTAACGCAAAGTAGTTCTATGACTATTTATTGGACGAACAAAAATAAATTTCTTCAGTATTTACACAAAACAACTATGTACAGATAAGCAAAATAAAATGTCTGTTCCTCTTCTTGGTCGTAGAACGCTAGCAAAAGAAGTCTCTCTTCTCTGGTTGCTAATCGATAACTTCTAACCAGTTCGCCGGAGATGGACGGCATTCCCCGTGCGACGTCGAGACTCGTACGTCAGTATGTTCGTCGACAGACCCAGGGAGCGAGGATCTGTCTTGCGGCCTTCCACGGTGCGACCAGCACGCTCCGTTGCCAATCGATCTTCTGCTGCTGTGAGGTTGCTGGCGCGGCGAGCGGCTCGCAGGTAGAGTGAAGACTCGCCTCGCAGCCGCGGGGCAGAACGCTGCTTCGCGGTGCCTCGGCATGCCCTCTGTCGCTGTGTTGCCCTGACGCTTGTGACAGCGCGCTATTCGGATGCGCGCACGTCGGAACAGTCCCGGCTAATTCGCTTGACTGTGCACTGATGTATAAGATCATACATTAAATACCCGGACAACATAAGTTGTAATAGAAAATTTAGTTTCCCCACTATTTTTCTATACAGCACGGAAAACACTGTAGTTACTTATTACTATCCCGACATAATGGGACATTTCCTCTTTATAGTTATTCATACTGTCCAGTAAGTGCGTCTAGGAAATTGTTTTATTACTAATTTTTCGTATACCTTTTCTGGCAAGCCTGTTCTCGAGACATGATTATGATGGTGGTTAAATAATCATAATATCTTTGAAGAAGCACGCTTTGATCTACTTGCGAGGCTGCGTCCAAAACCAGGGATGATGGATCGTGCGGTCGTTGAATCTGATGATGTGAAGTCGACAGTAACATCTCCCGTCAATGGAAGATTTTATTTCACGTGTCGTTGCTCGGGTCTTACTCGTAATTGGTTTCCCTAAACTATATAAATTGCTTGCTTCCGGAGAGTAAATTAGTTTTTTTCTTCCCTCCACGTGGTCATACGCAGTTTGTACTGTTTTTTGACAATAAATTTATTATTATTATTATTATCACATCTTAATGGGTGTCTCGTGGAGTGGTGGTTAAAACCTTCTGATTCTGGTGACGCTGGTTCAAAACACTGATTATCCAAGTAGAATTTGCCTCAGTGGATATGATAGATTTTCGGCAGTTGGTTTTCGTGTGGAATTTACGGTTCCTGCCGTTCATTCAATCACCAACCCATCACATTCACTCGCGTTATTCATCAAAACGCATCTCTCCACAGGACCGCGTGGCCCCCGTGGTTCCTGTAAACCACCGATAGAGCGCGCGATGGAAAACACCTTCCTAGTGCAGACTCCCCATCATTATGCCGAACGAATAAATGGATCACATTTTGTTCAAGGGGTCACAATCCTAACTCGACTTGCGTACATGTACCTTGCTCTTAGACTCGTTCATTACTGGACTCCGTCTTTGCACACAATAATGTGCACATGGGTTACAAAAAATGTCCCCAAGATACACACAAGAGTACGTTATTCAGGGAATGAAATGATACTTCTGATTGAAGGTGAGATCGTTCACTTTCTTACCACCGAATTATACATTTTAATAACGAAATGATGGCTCACCACGCGCTCCCCGCTCCCCATTCTCTTATCGAATCACCAGTTTTCGCAACCGAGCATTTCCGTTTCAAAACTTTCTGCATTGTCTCCCACTACTGCCAAAATCAAAATTTTCTATCTTTCCTATCCCTACTCCTTTATTGATGATTCTACACACTACCTTTAATCTTGTCCTCAGAGCTTAACGTTTCATGTTTTTTTTACATCAAAGATAACTTCATATTCTCTCTCCCGTTTCCGCTACCCTATGCATCAGGTGACACACTGTTATAGTTTTTTGTGAATACAGCATTCATACCACCTCCTTTATCGTGCCCACGATACTTCCCTGCCTCCGTTTTACGCAGTTAGGTTTCACGGAGAGAATGTTCTATTCTTGCTTTGTGATGTCTCACTTCGTTTTATTAAAAATACTGAGTCTCATAATCATATTTTGAATGTAATTTTTGGAAATCAAAACTTTCCTCAGCCCAAACTGCCGATTTCGGATTGTGTGTTCCATCTCGAACATTGACAAAATCTGTTTTTAAATGTTCATCCCACTTTTACAGTACGGTTGAAATAGCTTACTGATGAAAAGTAATTGCTAATTAAACAATATTTGATGTCAAGTGAAAGTCATAGTTTCAATCTTCACACCCCAAAACTCTCCGCTTCTCCAAAAATACTGAGAGAACAGACTCAATATCTACTACAAATTTCCTTAGCCCTTAGTCATATTCGTATACCTCAATCCTTTGCTAATTACAGGAGTAAGGGACTGAAAACAGAATAGGTTTTGAAGAAAAAGCACACATCCTATAATAAAAACGAAACATCATTCTCTATAGAAACATGCAATCGTTTAGCACAGAATGACGTTGAAAACAATTGTTTACATATCTTCTACTGTGATATATTTCTAGAAAAAAGGAATGAGAAAACGAAGTGATGAATTGACATAACCACAACCATTTGGAGGATGAGACTGGGAGTCTTTTCAATAAACAGAGAAGAAGGGCTTCTTTGGCGGAGAAGTAACAGAGCTGCACATGTTACGCACAAAATTCGTATTCGACCATTGGACAAAAAAACTATTCGTGTGGCCGTTTATTCGAATTTCAAAATCGATGTTTTTATAGCTGTAAATAACCCACTACATGATTTCTATTTCGTTTTTTATAAGCCGAAGCTTCTAGACAATTTTATATAAAGGTTCTATAAAGTTTTTAACGCATTCCGTTGAGCCATTACCTTATTTTCATCATGCCAAATTTGTATCGACTACATCAATGGTTGTTTCTGTTACCTTCATGAAATAACATCTGCGTCAATTTTGGTTCTAATCTCTTCAAATTTTTCACTCCTCAATCTTTGGTCTTGAAACCTCTTATGTCTAAATTGCAGTCGCAAATGTGTCTTTGCCCATAATATAACACGTGATGCATCCCCGGCGGTCCGCAGAAAGTAGCGGAGATCTCCGCTGCAAACAGGGGCGAAATATCGCTCCGCGCCAGCTCCGCGCACGCTAAGTGTGTCTTTGCCCATAAGATAACACAGGTCGGCGGAAAAAACCTTCCTCCCCGTTCAGCTGTACTCCGCGTCAAAAACGCAAATGAGTCTTTAGCTTTAGAAGAAACTTAACCGAGCGGTTCTGGCGTTCGAATAGCATGGAAGAGGATAACGAGACGTGGCCAGCTCGGAAAAGAGCACACATCATTATATTGATTCATTATACCCTAGTTTCTAGTGAAAATAAATTAAGTTATTTGTATGAAATGTGTTATCAGTAGGGACATAAATATAATACGATAACTATTCATAAATAATAATTAATAAAACCTGAATGGTCAGCACAAATCTTTTTTTAATAGTATGATTTACTGAAATAATGAAAAACTACACAGATCACAAATTATATGCTACATTGGCGAAGGCAACACTGCGAATTTCGTAAGTTTTCGTGTACAAAAACACGGTCGTCGCTAGTACGAGGTCGCATCCAGCAACTTTGCATCACTGCACTTGTTGCCGGTCGAGGGGTCAGTTCAGTGGCGCGGGACAGTGTTTGCCTTTTGTTGATGTCATATATGCCTACTAATTTTTTCGACCAATTATTTATATTACAACTGTACAAAAGGTAAAAAATCTAAAAATACAAAATAATGGGAATTTTTTCAGAGTCATTTTATCATAGTTCCTCAACAGCACTATAACAATTTTATCATAAGGGATAGTGGGATAAACCTGCTAATACTACTATGCCAAAAGATTAAATTTTATTGTAGTTTGCTTGCCTTGCTTCAATGAATCGTTCCTCATTTTTGAATAATTATTACGAAAAATATAAGCTATAATTGAAATCACGTTTGAAGCTTCCGTTACTTTTCCCACGTCCGCAAACTTGGTTAACTTCAGGCTAAATTAACTTTAATGCTGTGGGTGATTTTAAATACTTTAGGTGTCGTGAGGCAGGCTCAAATGTCCCGGGCATCAGAAGCGCTTGCCTAAACGGTACAGAACTACTGACTGAACGCGGGCCACAATGTAAATATGCGAGACATTGGCGCTCGCGAGAGAGGAGTAGGGGGAGTATAGGAGAGAGATATGTGACTCCACTCCGCGATGTCGGTTAGAATTGACTCCACGGTTTCCTACCGAATTTCCTACAGCAGTCCTTCTCGGTCAGAATGAACTTTCATGATCTCTGCCGAATTCCTCCTACCATGATTCCTTCGGCCTGAATTGACTCAATTGTCTCAGTCGAACCTACTTTCTGACACTATCTTTACCCAAGTCACAACTTTACAATATTGCACAAGACTCGCCATGCGCTCCGTCAGTGTTGCTGTCTCGTCGCCGGACGCTTCACGCCGCCGCTCGCTGCACTCTGGGTGAGTTGGGTAATAAAATCTATGCCTATCAATGCTGTGAATGAGGCTGTTATTACTCCTTTTCTCCTGTCGCTAGTTCTATAAGATTACGGCATCTCCCACTTCCTTTCTAGCCAGCTCCCCTTAAAGTTGGACGTCACAGATTCACCACTCTAACGTGGGAAACCGCCGTCGCCACGACATAGATGTATCTAACTTATAAATTACACAAAAAATCTCACTGAGGAATATTGATGGAGTTTTATTTATTACCTTCTCATGAACTAGGTTTGTAAATGTCTCCGAGTCCAAGATTTTGTCCTAATCTTCAAGACGTTTAAAGTCAACCTCTTCTTTCTTATTTTGTCTTCATTTTTCTTCTTGCTTTCTATATCTAGGAGACTTGCATTTTATTGACTTAAATGCACGTAAATAAGTAGATAAATTTGCAAACTGTGTGGGTACAGCATCACGATGTAAAACTGGCTAATCTCATCTAAATTCGAGAACATTTCCATCGTTGTCCTTAAATTGTTCGATATATTCATCGTTGTTCTTATTATCCTCCACGTGGTTATACGCAGTTTCTATAGCTTTTTTGACAATACATTTATTATTATTCCAAATGATTTGCATGATTATAGTTTGTACTAACAATACAAAAGTCTTTGGACGTCCATTGTGACCGGGAAATGGCGCGAATCCACTGATCTCGGCGCGTGGAATCTTTTGGGAAGAGAAAGCACAGTACATATCCTTCATATTTCAGGGCACTTTTGTTGTTACTTTTACAGCCAAACACAACCTAACTCATCGGCATATTGTAGTTCTTGCAGAGGACTCATATTCGAAATAATGCTATAATAGTATTATTACTATTAATAGTATAATTCAACGGAAGCCTTCTGACACTTGAAGCAATGCACCGAGTGACGCCTCGTGGAGACGTTGCCAATTGTCCTGGAAACGGTCTTGGACTAGAGACTGCCATGACACTAGTCAGAGAATGCATAAAAACAATTATCTTCATACAATGACATAAAAAGGGAAAAGTAAAGGCAATTCCAAAATTATTGAAAAGAAAACTAACGCAATACTATTTTGAACCAAAATCAGATAAGAACAACAAACCTCCAAAATAACAATCTTTTTTGCTTCTCCGCGAGACGATATATTTCATGTCCATGTGTTCATATTCACTTTATTCTGGATTAAAACATTTCAAAGAATTGCAACATGAGCGAATACAAAACTAATCATGATTTATTAATGAATGTTTGCTACCATACTTATCTTGATCGTACCACTGATAGCTGAACGAGTCCACTTCATGAATCCCGATTTTTAAAAATGAGATCATACTGTCACGGGGCTGACATGATGCAAAGGTTTTTTACGATAGTTTAGGTTACGAGTTCCGCTGACGACTCAGGGTCTCGCGCGCCACGTGTGCGTTCTAAGAGACGCGCCTTTCTAAAAACCCTTTCATGAAACTGTGTTGATTCTCGATAACGATAATATCCCTTATGGCAAGCTGCTCCCATGTTATTAGAACTGCACGAACATCCGGGCACGTGTATATCATTTGATTCACAATTACAGTGAACTCCGCACTTTAGACCCCAAGTTACACGCGGGTCGACTCGCTCGCCGCGGCAAATAAACCCCCTTCTGTATCACTCTTTCTACGCAGCAGAGAGCTATTTCTCTGGACTCAGGGTATTTAGACCACACACATAAGGTACGCACTTAGGCGTCTCCCACCACATCGATATCCCCTACCCTTTTCCCCAAACGTATCTGAATACGTGGGCCGACGCCCATCCCCCTCCACAAACTATCGTAAGGCCGTGTGCAACTTTTCCCTTTCCGATTACTCCTCCTACCATGAACAGCGTTTCAATACATTCCAATGGCCACGTGGAGCCTCCCACCCCTGTGAGGGCGGGTTCCAAGGTTCGTTGCGTTCCCGGGAAGATGCACCCCAATCCCCGCGACACCCCTCGAGGTTACTTAAAGCGGAAGACCACCCATCCCAAGGTGCTAGTGCTAGTCTTTTGGGGAACTCACTGGAATTGCGACCGACGGAACGCCCGAGGATATGACGAGACGCGACGAGCACGGCTGGACGCGAGAAGCGTCAGGCGCCGCTCACCATGACTCCTCGGAGTGCACCAGCTCTGTTGTCGATCTGCTTAACGGTAATTAAATGCACATGGAACATTCTAACGGACTCTGCCGTCTCTTTCGCCCTTAAGGCATGTCAATTCAATATGTTGAGTCTTCGCCTCGGTAGGGACATGTAACGTAAATGTGTAATCATCAGCCCATGAGGGCTCACTTGCATTTCAATCATTGAACCTTTGTTATATTTTAATATGTATCTATATTTTATTAACCTTATGCCAAAACCTGGATAGGGAATCCATTTTAAAAAACCTCTCTGCGAGTTACTCTATTAAATCTGGGGCCTATCCCTCCCGCTGTTGCGACGAAGACAACACTATAATATATTATATAGCGGCCCCAACGCGACAGTACTAATACAGAAATGGAAAGGCTGAGCGACTAATGGCCTGGTTGAAAACGAGCTACTGATCTGGCCGTACTCAGCTACATTCACTGTGTACCCGCATGACATTAGCTCGACTCGCCCCGACCGGTCTCACGAATANGGGGGGGGGGGGAAGGCGAGTGGATACTCAAAAAAATTTCGTTGTCATAACTCGGATGCGAGAAGCTGACCGACTTGCAAGTCACAGTAATTCGTGTGATGGGGTCACACTGTGCGAGAAGCTGCACTGCAGTGACTGACTAGGCCCGCTTGCATAGTGTAACCAGCTATAACGAGTGCAGCCACTCTCAAACTCCCTCCTGTCTAATCAACTCAAGGGTGCGCCCCTTCCATTACCGTCTCGATTCACAGAGATTACGTCTCTCCTCTTTCGTTACTCGACACTCAAGTGTTTTCTCCAGACCTTGAGCGACCGTCCGTTTACGTATTTTTATCTTTCCTCTAAATGCGCGAAATTACGTTTCTTATTTTGCCCTTTTTTCTTATTTTGTGGTTGCTTAAAAATTTCCACCTCATTTCTTGGGATATCCAACATGGGATTTTTTATTGCCATTGTTCTCTTTTTTTTAATTTCCTATTAGTCATACATAAGTATAATACACATGTTGACTTCCTTGCCTTTAAACATTGTCATTGCAAGGTTCTCTTCTATTTTTACTCACAACTTGTTGTTTACTCTTCATCTCTCACTTCCGTCCTTGTTGCCCCTGAGAGGAAGTCATATTATCTTTGTATATCTTTTCCTTCGTGTATAATTTCTTTTCGTCTCAAAATCCTTTTATTTTTTTCTTTCAGAACATTTCTGAGTTCTGTTAGTCGCACTACATGTTCTTGATACAACTTATATATTTACTTGTGTGATATGTAAATACTCTCCTCCTGGTCTCCAAGTATTCTCATTTGCTTCAATCTCTTTATGAATACCGCTCTCTCCCCTCCAGAAATCTCACAATCCCACAATACATGAATCACACTCTCTTCTCCCTTCTCATACATTCATTCACCACTCTCCCGTTGATGTACCTTTTTTTCAGAAAGCTATAAAAGTTGACATGTTTAGTCAGAAATTCTAATACCGGGGGCGTCACTTTGAACTATTTCCAATTCTTTTGGACGAACCTTACATCCTTTATATATGCATATGTTGCTCTTCCTTTTGGTGTTTTCGTCCATCGCGTCTGCCACCCGTCTATAAGATGTTTTACTAATGTCTACCTTGATGACTTATCATCTCGTCATAGTTTTTCACCATTTACAATTATTTCTCCTGTTTCCTTTAATACACATATATTTTAACTTGTGAGTGTACAGATCTATAGGGGGGATGCCGTGTATGGAGAGTATGTAATGCATAAGATATTATTTAATATTTTACATTTTAAAAATAATTTTTAATTGACTATTTTAGTAAAATTTGTTAAGTAAAATTATTATTTAGTTCACAAATTATAATTTAAATTTTATACTTTGTCTACTCGTTTTGTACGATTGGGGGCTACAGTCCCCCATACCCCCTTCAGTCTATCAGGTTATTTCTATACATAAATTTCTGTATTGAAGAACTTAACAACCTGTTGGTCGGTATCATATTTGTAATTAGGAGATCATCGCATTTACGTATTTTATTTATGAGAAATGCATATTTCACCAAATTTACTTCGTTCTAATATTGAAGTGATAAAATACGCACTATTACGTTATAGTACCAATACTTTTTTCTCAGATGAATGCTAAACCTTTCTGCAACTGGATTCTTTTTTCAAATCCACTGTTAGTCCCTTTCTTAATAGCCGGCAAGATGTATGGCATTTAAAACGACCGACTCTGTAAAGCAATTTATTGACCCGGAAATTTTAAAAAATATCGGAGGAGATGAATATATTTAAATTTAGGAAAAATTTGGAAAGTTTAACATGTCAATATGGATGAAATTTATTACAAAAAAACCGCAAATCGGTAGTACGTATAGAGAACGTTTAACGAACACTTAAGCCCTTGGAGTTGGGTTTTCGATTTATATAAGTTGTCGCGTGGATGCAGGTTTCACCACCCGCGTTGCCAAGCAGTGACGCGCCACATTCAAACTGACTACTAGGCCTTATAAGGCTATATAACCCGCCGCTCGTAGCGTTCGAGGCGGAACGGCTGCCACTCGCGCGACTCATGCGTGCGTCCGTTCCTCCAACCCTCCGTACTTGGCTAGATCTAAAGGTCCTGAGTACAACTCATATCCTTTGTACTTGGCTAGACCTAAAGGTCCTGAGTGCAAATCCAGCCCTTGTACTTGTACAGCGCTCGCGGTCCCAAGAACAACCCAATCCCCTTCCAACTGAGACCTCGCGTCTCGCCCTGAGCTCTACCCCCAGTTAGTTCAGCCTGACTTCGCGGTCCGCTAACTCTCCTCTCCACTGAACACCGACGCACCCGTCTGTTGTCGCAGAATCCATGGTTATGGATCGGTACTCCGTCAGGATGGAGTCCCGTGCCGAGTCGCCTGCACGGAGCGCAGTACGAGCAGGAGCTTGCGGGCGCCGCTCCGGAGAACCTATGGAAGTTGTGGGAATGTTATAATAAACTGCTGTGTCGTCACTGGACTCTCCCTATTTAAATTGCTCCCTCTCATCCTACCAAGCCAACCAAAATAGGGATCAGTCCACGGACAAGGACCAACCCATCGACAAAGTCTGAGTAGGGTCAATTAACTAGTGTCCCAACGAAATCCCCCTCGTTTTCTCACGACAATGATGTAGGCGAAGGGTAAAACACAACCCAATCCTTCCCCCATCCTCGCGACATAGTGAACTGTATTTGTTAACGAAATTCATTACTAATCTATTTCTCAAAAACGCGCGAGATGTTTCAGATTCAAAAAGTCCGACTTTGTGAAACAATTTCTTGTTCCGGAAATTTTCCAAAATGCCCGGATATTAGATGTTTTAGTGTCAAAAAAATAGATGTATGGGTATAATTTTAACAAATTGATTGCAACAATCCACAATTTGGTGTAACGTATAGACCTGTTTTTATTGAATTATTTATAATTGTGAATTTTGTCTAGTTAGTGGATAGAGTTTGCAGTCTTCATTAGATTGTGCTGAAAACAGACCTTTTTGGTTCACAAAATGTTCGTGTTTTAAGGAATATATATATATATATATATATATATATATATATATATATATATATATNTATGTGTGGTGGATCGTATTATATAGAGCGTGACTATTGCACTAAGTAGTGTAATTGTGTCGATTTTAAATTTTTGCGTTCAGATTACGTAGTGGTCCCATACTGATTGAAAGTTACAGTTACAGCTATCTGGCTGGCTTTCACGAAGTTTGATAATAGTATTTATTTTCAAAAATAACTTAAAGAGATAACTAAACTCAGATGATGTTGCAGTACTAATTGAAGTATTGGTAGCATTTTATTATGATGACTAATGTAACAAATTAAATCCTCGCCTCATTTAAGATCTTCACTGAGAAACACAAAGCCTCCTATGTCATATTATCCCGACAATACATGGGGAGCTGATTATGGTCTATTTTACTTCTTTTACGAGTTTCAATCTGTCTTATAACACCAAGTACTTTTATCTTCTTTTTACCCTGACAGAATCCTACCACGGAATACTATGTATCAAGTCTGTAACAAGTCTTATGTTGATGTAGCGGAATGGTGGGAACAATGTGTAAAAGTGAATGTTACGAAATTTTTTAAATACTATTCAGGACTGAAGAATCGGGAAGAAGAACGAAAGTTAAATTTATATTTCCTCTGCTTGAACGAAATAAGTAGGACGTTTAGTATATCTAAGGGAAATAATGATAATAAAAAATATTTTCAAGCACTAATCATTAGTACATATAGAAAAAGGATGGAAGCAGCTAAAATTCGGAGTAGAGATTTGATATCGCAAAATGAACTTGCCAGTACGTACCACGTGATTGCTGATAGGAAACGCAAAAGTTGTGATTTTATTTCAGAGTTAGAAAGTAAGGAAGGACCGATCGTTGGTCAGTCTCAAATCATTAATCATGCGTGTCAACATTTCAAGAAACGTTTCAAGGTGACAGAAGGAAGTAACCACTATGAGCTGATGAAGGACGTGATAAGGTGTTGGAAACTGAACCAGGAAAAAAAGAACATTTTCAACTCTGATATAACCGTTGATGAGGTTAAGGAAGAAGTATTTTCTGGAGTTAGTAATAAATCCCCAGGATCTGATGGAATACCTGTAGAATTCTACAAAGCATTCTGGGAAATTATAGGGAAGGATTTACATGAAGTAAACAAGACAGTTCTTTCAAGGGGAAAACTAACTGAATCACAATATCACGGAATAATTGTTCTCGTCAAAAATTCCCCAGAAGCTAGCAACCTAGAATATTACAGGCCAATTACCTTGTTGAACACCGACTACAAGATTATTGCACGGGTTGTGGGAAGTACATTAAAACAAACTCTTCCTGATGTAATACATCCCGCACAGGCATCTGCAGTTCATGATAGACGAATAATGGATAAAGTTAATGATATTAGAGATTGGATTGCATATAAGACAATTGAGAAGAAAGGTGGACTTTTGTCAATAGATTTTAAACAGGCCTTCGATCGTGTAAATCGCAAATATCTGCACGCCGTGTAACAAGAGACTGGGTTTGGTAGTAAATTATGCAGCTGGATACAAACTTTATGTGCACACAGTAATTCAAGAATATAAATTAATGGTTTTCTGTCGGATAAAATTCCAGTCAATAGATCAGTGAGACAAGGGTGCCCGCTCTCAATGATGTTTTTCTGTATTGTTCTTAGTCCCTTAGTAATAGATCTA
>NNCF01126666.1:987418-1016427 GCA_002313205.1 Laupala kohalensis | reverse complement strand
TATATATATATATATATATGAGTGTGTCTAAAACGAAGTATCATTCAAATACATAGAATAGCGCTTATGAGTGGCCAATAAATCATTTGGCGGAAGTGGTGCATAAATAATTCATTTTATGTTCGTATACAATCAGGTCAGAAATTCGAAGAAAGGGACTCGGCAAATACGGACACTTGTATCACCTTAACCTCACATCGTTTGAGTTTCCGTTTTGGAAGTGCGTGTACTGTCTTGTCCTTTCCTTTATGGCTAGGTGCGAGGTAGGAGTTGCTGAGGTGTGGCTGAGAAGAAAGGATACCCCTCTCATTACGGCATACATAACAACCTTTGTAATGACATGCGCGATGGATGTGCCAGTTCCCGCGCTGAAGTTGCCGGCGAATTTGCGGCGATAAACTGAGGAGTGGCTGCAATCTATCTTTTCTTCATTCATTTAATACTAGTAGTTTTCATGTGTGTCATGAATAACAATTATTTCTATAATATGTGTTCCTATATTCATCCTTTTTTTAAGTATGCGTTAATTCCAAAAGTTCTAGAGTAAATAAAAGACACTAATTGTCACTGACCAAAATGGAATGTTAATACGTTATTAATACAACTCTGTATTAAACATTAAGATTTACACGAAATTTTACTCCAAGAATTGTGAGAGAAAAATTTTTTAAGTTCGATATGACGGATCCAAATAATCTTTAATATTTTGAGTCGCATGTTTTCTTTATTTAGAAAGTTAACGTAATAAATTCATATAACTTAATAATTTCTTTGAAAATTTTACAAGAAGTATTCTATGAAACCTATTCGTGTCAACAACTGATATTTCTGTACACGTTTGAACATTTCTCAGGTTCTCCCTATAACAAATAGAAATAAAGCTAATAGAAATCATAAAATAGGAATGTATTCTTGAAAATAACTTCACATTTAATTTGAGTTTCGTTAAAACAAACCCACATGTGATGTCATCTAATAGCATTACACAAGTAGTCTATGGAGCTAGAGTTATAGAAAACGACAGCAGGTACTAAAATAGAACTACCGGACGAAAGCCATGTGGAATATCATTAAAAATTACATGTCAACTTCTGAAAATCGCGAAGAAAATCTTTCTCTACTAAACGATCGCTAAATCATATCAAATCCTCAGGACATCGCAAATTTGTTTAATTCTTACTTCTCAGAAGTAAGTAAAATAACGAACTCAATATATCCAAATCAATGTCCTCCAATTATATCCACCCACGAACCCAATTCTATGTTCACTTCCGAAACTAACACCAGTGAAGTCATGAGAATCATCAGCTCATTAAAAAACCAATTTTCAACAGACATAGATGATATACCCGAGTTTATTGTTAAATTTTCGTCCCACGCTATATTAAATCCACTCATAAATATTTTTAATAGTTGTTTATCGGAAGGGTTGTTTCCTAACATATTTAAAAGAGATAAAGTGAAAGCTTTACACAAGAAAGGAAAAAAACCTAATATTGGAAATTACCGACCATTATATCTACTATCCACTTTCTCAAAAATCCTTGAAAGATTGTTTTATAAGCGCCTTCTAGATTTTGTATCAAAAAATTACATCAACACGGTTTTAGGAAATCCTTTTCCACTACAAGCGCCGTATTTTCTTTCTTAGACAATAATACCATATCTCTTGACCGTGGAGAAAATCCTCAGGGTGTTTTTCTTGATTTATCCAAAGCATTCGATGTCATCGATCACGAAATTCTCGTTTTCAATTTCTTTGGGCATTCGTGGACTTCCACATCAATGGCTAATTTCTTTTTTTAAAGACAGATATCACCAGGTCGAAATATCCTATACTAAAAATAAAATACTTCAGCGTTGTCTTTCAGAAACAAAACCACTTTCTTGCGGAGTACAGATTCCCTAGGTTTTGCAAAGGGGTGTGTTTATTGAAACAATAAATCGTGAGTTTAGTGTTATTTTCAATTCTTATGATTTCTAAACACTATACTCAGAATAATCTATTCTTCGTAGAGAAATTTGTACATGTAAATTTTTCGCATTAAATTACAAACATATTGACATTCTATTAGTATTATAACTCACAGCTAACTTTTTATCTTATCTAGGAATTTTTGCTGAAATGGGCCTTTGATCGGAATTGATTGGATGGTCTATCTAGCTTGCTTTCGGAGAGTAAATTAGTTTATTGTCCTCCACGTGATCATACGCAGTTTGTTCGGCTTTTTTGACGATAAATTTATTATTGTTGTTATTATTATTATTGTTGTTGTTATTATTATTATTACAAAAGAAGTATTCTTATTGTCGGAGAGACATTCTCGAAAACGGAAACAAATTTGAAAATCAGGATTGATTCTTGGTAATAGTTTATACTTGGGCACTTATTCCACTTAATTGCTCAAGAAACATGCAGCTCAATCAAATAAATCAACTAAACGGACAAAGTTTGACCCTAGAATGAATTTTTGGTATTCATACAATATGGGTATCAGATATGTTGATAATTATTCGAGTGATTTGATCGGAAATAAAAGCAGTGATAGTCAAAATTTATTGTTCTTTAAGCAAACTTCCTTATTTCACTCTCATACTGCACTTCCCGAGGATTCCGTCAGAAGAAAATAAACATGGAAAGGAATCAAAGAATTAAAGTTTTTATAAAATGAAATGCATCTACATGCGGCAGCATTAGTTACTGATAGCAGAGGTTGAGTAGTACAGTATTCGCTCGTCCCATTCCGCTGTGTGGGAGGATTGGGTTACGAAGCCCTGGTCTTCCGAACGATAAGAGATTTACTGTTGAGGTTTTCCTCACGTACTCCAGACCAATGCTGGGTTAGGTACCACAACTCAGCATCCCTCCATCCCAATTTATTATCTTGTGGAAGAGCAGACCTACTGGCCTAAACCTCGCCAAAAGACTGAATTAATAAAAACCTAGCATATGGAAATGGCATGCATTAATTACTTCCCCCGGGATATGACACTTACCCCTCGCGGTCGAAGGGACCCTTCTCGGTCACTTGGTCAGTTGCGCCTCGTGGTCACTGAATTATTTCTGTGTAAGTGTAACAATGTAGATTTTATTTAAATTTTATAAAATTTTATTACATTATATATTATTTTTCTTAATATATTTTAAAATTATTGTATTATTTACATTGATACACAACTTTTAGTTGTTAAAGAATATAAAGTTGTTATTGGTACTAAGTAAAACAATACCATTTCTTTATAGCAACCTCTCAATATCAAACAAATTAGGTCAGATGAAAAAAAAACTATTTTCTAATGTTCAGCTTCAACAAGTCTTCAACATTTGATAATTTACTCGTATCGCTTATAGCGCTCTAAAAAGTTTTACTTATTTTGAACTGGTGCGTGCGACAGTAATAGAGTCACAACCATCACAGTTAAATAAATTGTAACAGCATGCTGTCCCTCGAAAAGGGGCTGGGGTGCAACTTTCAATACCCTTCTTGACTAATTACTTCTTGACTCTTCGAGGCGCAACTCTCAGTCACTACTTTTCCCTTCGCACAAATCACGCGGAGCAAACTATGGTTTAATAGGAACAGAACAAGACAAGAAATAAAAGAACTGATATTAATTTTCAGTAAGAAAGATCATTTAGGCGAACACACACATCCTTCATTATACGAGAACACTCGCGTTCTTTCGACACTACTTCGAGTAAAGGCAACGCATGTTTCCAGGACTTACTTAATCCGCGACTTCCAGTTGACAGAGCTGATAGAGCGGCGAATACGGGTCATGGCCTCGAGTTCACCACGACGTGTAGCGCAGGCATAATCACGGTTCCGCTTTGTTGCGTCATCAGATACGCAGGATCGGGGGAGAGCATGAATTCTAAATAATGGCCATACTGTCGGTGCCAGTCCACAATTCAGCGAGTCAGAATATATCGGAACGAAATAACGTGCAAGACTTCAACAAAGAATTTTCCCAATGAAAAATATGTTTCCCTCTTCACTTTCATTATTTCGAGTTGATCATGTGCGATGTTTCTAAAATATTGTCTAATAGCACTACATAAAAGAAGTATTCTTATTGTCGAAACTATCATCAAATAGTTTCTCAAGTATAAAATCGTTAGCAGATTTTACATAAAAATGGTTATATAATGAACAAAAAAGCTGTTAATGTTGCAATGACTTTCTCATATAAATCGATGATGAAAAGCTTCTAATATTATACTTCATAGAGTTAAATATTTAAGTAATTTTAAATCTATGAAGAATTGCATGTATAGAGACAATAATAAAACAGTTTTCTTACTCACATACACATACCCGAAGCAGAGTGATATGCCAGTCAATTGTACCCATTACACTATCGTGATTCCCCAGCAAAAAGAATAAAACAACAACAAAAAACACAATACCGTGATAGTATAGTACACTTTCATATTTGAAATCGAAACATGACTACTTCTCGATTTATCTTAAAAGCGTATTTTAACGTATACTTTGACTTAATACATAACCAAACTTGACAATGAATTCTCATCTTCAATGTCAAAGATATTGAAAAGGGGAGTGAGAAAATTAATTGAAACATATCCAGTACAGTTATTCTTTCAACAACACGCCTTGACTATTTGAACTGTTTAAAAAAAATTTATTGTAAATTCCACATTGGTTATTAATTTGTATGTCTTTCGTCCCTTTCCGACTTGTATCACCTAGTTTGACATGTAGACATTATAGCCTTTAGTAAGTGTTTGACTCCTCTTCCATTATCATTTGTAATATTGTCTCTCCGTTTAATATAAATTCATCGAGTAGTAAAGATCATGGTTCAGGGTCAATAAAATTATAATTTTAATTTGGATGTAGGGAATGACAATTACGAGTGTAGTTTAAATTTAGAGCTTACAGAGTCATTAAAAAGCTATTGGGTTCCATATTACCACTTCCATACTTTCCTTTACTGGTGACGTAATGAAAATCTTCATGAGTTTACAGATTGATGGTCTCAAGGTTCCACGTTTTATACATATCGAAACAGCGTTTGGGTTGTTTATTTTAAATTCCTCCCCAGATCACTCGATCACACAAGTAAACTTAATTACGTTGATAGAAATTCAACGTATCCTGAAATTGTATTGTTAAAGAAAAACAATTGAAAGATGTTCCTCGTTTTACGACCAATAGCAACAGATTTAATGCAATAAATTCGAGCTTAAAAGCACACAAGTTTGCTATGTAAACTGAGTCATTAAAAATATACATTCATGATAAAGACTGATATTTATTTAAGAAATAATTCTCAACTTTGTGTTAGATCAGAACAATTTGGTTTAACACTTCACACACTAACAGCATCAATTTGGGAGCGATGTAGCAGATAATTACTGTCATGGAACATAAGATAACGTTGATGATAGATTACAGGACGTGACTAATGTCCTGTAATTAGTGTTACCAGTCAATGTTTCACCAGTGATAATTTCGAGAAGAGAAAGTTTAAAAAAGTGCCATCCACTTAACCGACGAACAATTTCCTTTGATCGATGTGGCACGTTTAGAATTGACAGATCGGGTCTAGATACATTGGCACACAGTGTACGAGGGGTCGGGAAACCTAAACGCTGACACACTTCTACACGTGTTCATTCATGAAACATTCAAACCATAACATCATAAAGGTGCAATTTTTTTTAAGGCGTTTCAAACTGTAAGGCTTATTTGACTTTGTGATCCGTAACACAAAATTATGACGAAATAATAAATTAAAATATTACATTGATGTAGTTCAGATGACTGAGATATTTATCTAGATATTATCCCCAACAAATTACTGTTACAAAATATTTTCGAATATTCCATATAATTAACTAGTTTCCGGTATATAAGAAATGCGATATATTGTAAGGATATTATATATCTATTCGTAATATCGCACACGTGTCTCTCATGCACATTTTTGAGTGTTTGTATCTTTCAGAGAAACATGAACTAAATGTCTCGCTATCAGAGTATCATTTCAACATTTTTATGTGCAAAATTATATTTGATTATATCATGATTCAGTGATTATAAATGATTACTGTATTTGTGATTCATTATCTCCAATATATCGTCAATTCAATTCATAATGTCTTTACGAAACATGAATACATTCAGTGGCGGATCTAGACCGTAGTCAAGGGGGTGGGGGCTAACCAGGGAGGATCTGAGGAGCATTTCTGTTTGAAGATCAAATAGATAATCACAACTCATCAAATAGATAATCAACAATTAAAAACATTAAATAGTAACCAAATTTATTAATTGTTTAAAGTGGCAAAATATGCCTTTATCTGTTGAGAGTTCGGGTCCAACTGGTGGGGGGGGGGGGCGATTGCCCCATAGATCCACTGGTGAAAGCATTACAGATAATAATCTAAATACGGCTATGTAATGTTATCATATAAAAGTTCCTATGGAATCATTGCCGCTATCTGACGAATTTTGTCAAATGAAATAGGAACAAAAACAGTCACTCGTTTGTACGAATATCTTTTCTTTAAAGATTTTATTCACATCCCATGAAAAATTTTGAATTCAGCGCGTGTATCTCCCTCCATATGATTCAAAAGTAGTGATAATAATAATAACAATAAATTGTCATTAAAGATTTAAGAAAGAATGATTGACGTATCAATATCTTCGTATCAGGATGTGGTATCAAAAGAAGCAGAAAATAGTATTTTGAAATGCAGGAATCTCTCCATTAAAATTAGCAGAATCTGCGGTGTTAAAACAGACGTAATCCCTATTGTCGTTGGTGTTTTGGGAATAGTCACAAAATTTTTAAATAAAATCTAGTAAAGATCCCAGGTGAAGATCCGTAAGAATGATGAAGTGCAGAAAATTTCCTTTCTGGGGAAAGCTCGCATCCTGTGCAAGGTACTACGAAATTAAAGAGTCTGATCCTGAAGAAGCTGGTTGCAACCTAGACCGGCTAACAAATGAAGCCGATGTTTTCATCGGCAGTCGTCAAGAAATGATGAAATAATATTAATAAATTTTACTGTCAGAAAAGCAGTTACAAACTTCATATGAACATGAGAGTGCAACAACCTAATGTACGAAGCAAACAAGGGACCATCCCAACAATTCCGATCAAGGTCCCTAAGGCAGTGGCAGAGTAATACTAAAAGATGTTATTTAACGAATACGTACGGTTACCAATTAATTATTCCAAACTAAAATATAGCAATAAAAATCAATAAAAATTTGAGATTAATAATAACAATGGTACTAATTACACTCACACTTCTATTCCCGGGCATAGTGCGCCTGTTACCCTTCTATACGTAAATCCGTCTCTCCTCGAAGGAAAACATGAAAATCCGGACTGGGATGGGACCCAACACAGACAACCCAACTTCGTACGCATGTATTTCGCAAAAACAACAACAAGAAAACACAAAAATACTTTGATTCAAGTGAAGCGAGTTGTATAGATGTAAAATTGACAACCGCAGTCGCGAAAGTCTAGAATAAGATATCTACGATGACTTTATTTAGTACATGAGCATCTGAAGAATATATTTGGATAGTAAGTTATATTTGTGGTCTATTAAAAAAAATACAATTGGCAAGATAATATTTTGATAATTAACTGTATTGTGGTGAGCAATCATATTTGTTGTAGCAAACTGACCTAGATTTTAGCACTGACATAGTATCATCATCTAGTAAAGTACGTAATTGTACGTAACGAAGAGTACAGACGATAGTGAGTTATTGCGGAGCTCAAAAGCCGCAGTGTGTGGCAGACAGTTGACTCAAGACTGTTTCCCGCTCTCGCGTTTCCTCTGTTCATTAGTTCTGGTGTGTACCACGTGAGCGCTATCAGATGCAAGGAGAACGAATCTACGATGCGTGTCCGATACTTTAACGCACAAGTACATAGATAGCTACTTGCGAAACTAATACGAGAACGATGTAAAAAGAAGAAAAGAATTTGAATTACTATTTTATTTTTATGGAAAAATAATTCCTTCAATACCCAATGTTTTAGGTTGTTTTTGATTAAACTAAATACATGAAAAATTACGCTAATCATTGTGTTGATATGGTGTCAAAAGAATAATTTCTGTATATTTGTTTACCAGGAGTAATATAAATAAAAATACGACATTTTGAGATTTTAGCAATTTTACCTTTCGGAACCTAGGAATCAAAGTGTAGCACCACACTACTTCTGAATCAAAATATCGATTGGAAAAATGTCACAATGTGTATTATGATGTACTCTGTCAAACTGATACATACATCTGTTGCCTGAGAGCATTCTTTGACTGAAAATAATAATAACTGTATAATTGAGGCGTATTATACATAATTGAGAGATACCTTTATCATGGGCGCAGAAACCGGGTCACTGAACTGACAATAGTCCAGAGAAGCACAAGACGAAGGGTCCCAAAGCATAATATTTATTTATTCTGTTAAATTCTTTTAAAAAATGTTTTCAATATTCGAAGGATTAAAAACACTTTTATCCGTATATATCAAGATATTGCATTTCATTACATCTACACCTCTTAATTTTTGTCTGATATATTAGTTTGTACGAAAAATTAGGTTATTCTTCTATTTTACTTCTGTTTCTTTTCTTCATGATTTTCAATTTCATTAGTTCATTATTTATGAATATTATATATGAAATTTCCCAATATTGAATAGTTGTAATCCCATCTTGTAATTCAATGGTAGCCAATCGTTCCCTAGACAAATTCGTTTTTCAAAAATTTGCTGTCTTAAGTTCAGAACAGTTTCATAACTGTCATAGTTATTCATAAATTTAAACATCATTGGAACATGCCCACATGATGTATGATGTTGCGTGATGAAAATAAGCGAGAGACCTGCTTTACAAAACTATGTCGAATACAGTGGAAAATCTTTAGCACACCATGTGTGCAGTCTACGACGGAGAAGGACCATTATGAATGGTTCATAAACGACGCTCGCAATTTCCTCCACCACCATTCTCTTCGTGAAAAGCACACGGAAAGGCGGTTTCAGTTGTAAGGCGCGATTGCATTCAATATAATAGCTTTACGTGTGGAACATACACGAACATAGTTCTGTACGACGAGGAAACTAAAACACCAGGATCTTAAATAGACTCCCGTCACGGAAATGACTTCCTTAAACATTCATGTCTAAACCTTTGTGCGTCTAAGACCCATATGTGAGGCTATTAATAGCCCAAATATTCATGAATATAAATAGTCATTCTAGTGATGATAAAATCATGTTTTAGAAAATGCAATGGATGTGATCATAATTACTTGTAGTCATATATACATTACATAAATACATAATCAATACTTATAGGTAATTAGGTATTATATTATTCAAAACTAAGCTTTCTCAAATGTATTTATTGATGTTTGAGAAAGAAAAGTATATCCTGAGAATTATCTTTCAGTATTTTACTTTACGTAAAAAGGAAACAGAAATTCAAAAATGGCAACTTTATTCATTTAATTTTCACATACAAATTCAATTTCTTCAATTAATTGTTTTGTTTGCAATATTTAAAAAACATTTACTTTATGGGGCTAATGTTATCCACAATTTTTCGCTTCCAAATTTTCTCACATCAATAATTGATAGGTCTATTCTTTCAATGAATGGTCAATCCATAAGAAGTTTTTAAAATATTTTTGTTTGTGTCTTTTTTTCTCTGTTCCACTAGAATGTTCTTGTAACATTCTAGCGTTGAGAAATAAAATACGATAAAATAAGTGTAATTGGTGATCCATATACGAGGGATCACTATCCCATGGTTTCATGCAAATGAAAACACTTGAGTCCAAATTGCATTCGACAGATTCAACCTCACTCCTGGAAAGTGAGGTCGAGAGCTACTGACCGGATGAATCTTTCTGTCAATAATTTCAAATACCGTAGTTGCCATGAGTTAATAATGTTGCTCGGGTTAATCATGTTCTCAAACTTCAATCATTCTGAACCTTCACAAAGAATTTTCTTACCCTACTTTTGTTTTCCTTACGTGAATCAGACTCGTCTACTACCGTCTCCCAGAAACGTAGAGGTATCCAAATGGGTAACAAAAATTAGAACCTAAACTTACACTGATTCACTAATTTCCTGATAAAAGTAGCAAAGAATTTCAATCTTCAATAATCCTCAGAGTAACAACGTAGCATCACTCTTTCTAATTTTGTAGAAGATATCGCTCTTCAAGTAAATTAATTCGATAGACGCATCCAGCTAATACATGGTTGCCGCTTATAAAGAAATATAATTTCTTTTCGAAAATGATCACAGTAAAAGGGTCAATGAACACGGATTCCACCCAAGCGCGAGAGATAACCCAGTGTACTAATAAGCACATGGCAGGTCCACATGAGCTCGAGATAACATATCGACAGTCGACAGTGTACACGCGTATAACAACAGAAGCTTCTGTTAGTCCCTCCACAGCAGACGCAACGTAGCACGGAATTTTATGATTTCCACAGAAGGAGGATTCTACGAAAATACATCAGTACCAATTCACTTCATAGCGAGTCAATCGGATATTATCAATAACGAAGATTTTATTACTTTTCTAGGAAAACAGTTTAGCGAATGATTTTCCAAAGAAATCTTCAATACTCGAGAGAAAATAAAATTGTAGGGTGTAATAACATCAGTAAAAACACACCATCCAACGTGAGAGAGATTATATTTTACATTTATTTTGTATATTTTATACAAAAATGCTTTTTGTTCATCCATTCGTAATAATAAGTTTTTGAAGAAAATAGTAATTAGAATTTTATTGCACAGACGTTAATTTAGTTCTAGAATTATTTTAATGGATTTACGTGATTCTACGAATATGACAAAGTATGTGTCATACGTAATTTCCAATTAGCAAGCATTGACGCAGTGGTTGAATTCGTCTTCGTTTCGAATTATTATTCTTTTTGGGAGCAGGGGGATTAACTACAGGTGAAGCAAGGATAGGCGTAGTCGACACTTTGGGTGAGGAGTTGATGAATACAAATTATGTGCAATGGGTGTCATCAGTAGATCCAAGAATGGAGATCCGGATGCCATGATCGAAGTACTTTACACATAAGAGGCCAAAGTAACAAATGTAGATGGAGTGAAGGTGGGAGTCATTGCTTCAAAGAAGGATGATTTTCAGGTGAGTCCCCTTCCCCCTATTGAACCCAACAACCCACTGGATTGAACACTAGTTTTGAATATGATTTCTTCCAAACACTACTCATGTGTATACAATATTTTGCCTCTAATTATCCCTTGTATTTTAGTGCACATCGCAGTCGAATTAGATATTTGACCTGTAAAAGAAATCATCTAATAAGAATGCTCATTTACTTTGTGGTAGACACATCTATTAAAAAATTAAACACAATTGTCATTATTAATATCAGTATATGAAATATTATTTTCTGACATGAAACTTTTTGCTCTGTAAGGTTATTTATATTTCTATAAATATGGCACGATTACCAACTGCATATCTCAAGTTGACAAAGCAAGATACATTTCCAATGAGACACATAAAGTTAATTTCCCCATTTCTATTAAATGCATGTCTTTTTTATCACAGTTGTGCCGTTATTTTTATTGTTTGTGTAAGAAATGATTCCAAAAAAATTCCCACCAAATGTGATCAAAAAATTTAAAATGTACTATGAAAGGTTTTTTTTTTAAATTAAGATATCTCATTTGTAAAAAAAATTACGGTCATAATACATTCATTATACTATTATATTAGTGAAATGCGAGTTTTTGGATTGTTGAATAGGTTTATACTTTTCAACACCATATTTGAAGTACGTGTTTCTTAGGTTCAACTCAGGACCAGTGACGGTCAAGAGGTTAAACCTCCTGATACTTTCACTCATGTTATATTACCTCCAGAAAACTTTCAAAATTGAACTTCGATGTGTACTAATTGAGTCTAACTCAATAACTTTTCTTATTTTAGTTTCTTCCTCGAGAATAAACAGAACAAAAACTTTCCCTTCAAAAGAATGGGGGAATGGTTGTTTTGTTTCTGGAGAACATGAACTTGCAATTCTTAACATCAATTTATGCAACTACAGGAGATTAAAACGATACCCAATTCAGGTCAAAATAATAACTCGTAAGGGTATAAAGAATCTTTAATCAAATTTAAGTTCAAAATAATTTCTTGAAAATACTGAAAGTTTTTATATAATTTCTCAAAAAAGAGAAGAAAATTGTGAGGATATGAAGAGCAAATTACAAATCTCCAGCCTGTTCTGTCACATAAATTTATCTCACCAAATATCATTCTTAATACATAATAAACATAAAAGATATCGCTGAAACCACTGAACCTCTGAGTATTCAAAATTTAAAAACATGCAAATTTTTTCCTTTGCCTTCGTCTCGATTACATACTATGTGCTCCTCAACCTACGTTTTATAAATGGCTTCTCTTTGGAAAACCTTGTTGGTCGTTTTTTTACGTTATTGGAATATGACATTTTACATAACAACAGTATATCACAAACACTGCACATATGTGTAAAATATATTTTTGTGTCTAATTCTTACACGTATTTAAATGCACACAGCAGTCCAATTAGTATATTTGATCGATGTAATAATAAGAGAACGATGTAATAATTCTATTTATTTATTTAATTATTCATTTACTGTGTGATACAAATCATCCAAAGAGACCCTGAAATCGTACTGTGGGTCGGAAGTCGAATACCATTGTTACAGACACTAATAGATTTGACAATTACCAACGTCAGCCTGAAGTCACCAACCTGGCATAAGATACCAAAAGGTACTGGCATACGATGTAACAAACAGGAACGAGCTGACGAATTAGAATTAGTGTATAAACAATTTCCAAAACACAACTTGGCATTTTATGAATGTTTCTCATTGGTTTATAGTATACACATATTTTGTCTACAAAAATATTCTTGAATGAGTCGGATTTAGAAACCTATAATGGAGTTGACCAAGGACAACTGCTCGATTAATAGTAACATAATTATAATCAGATATATAACTTTCAGTGAATTAATAAATGTGTTTTCCTTTCACAGTTCATTAATTGTACATCAATGTGTATATCATTACGTCGATATAGTAATGATTAGTTCAAGTATAATACTATGACGTACCGAAAACAATTAACAGACTCACTGCTCAACTTGAAATAAGTACAAAACTTTGTTTCACTCATTTTCTGAAAAAAATCATATTTAAAAACCGAGAGTGGTGCCAACATGGAAATTAAATGATACTTCACTGTACTCATAAAATAACATTTAAAATTTCAGTTATTTGTTTTTACATTTATTGTCTTATGGTGAGGTTCAAACCCAGGATGCCTGCTCTTCGACGTTACCATTACTTAGGTGAGTGGTTTGTTGGAGTTAGAATACTTCGCAGATTCCAACCAGCCACCCGATATTATCTCATCCATTGAGTCCGTTACCAGGTATATACAATCGATTAGAAGCGTAGATATTAAAAACAGTCATAGCAAGCAATAGTATTGAAAATATTCAGGAAAATGGGTTTCAAATAACGCACCTTACGTCTTGATTACAGTAATTTGCTGAGATCGTCATACACACTATTTTTTAATAATATTAAACCCAAGATAAGCGTACCAGAAGTAGACTACAGGATCACATCAAGAAATGTCCCGTCCAAACATATATGACAAAAACATTATGTATAGTACAATTATTACAGTAAGTATTTTTCCTCAATGAGACTCGGTGATACTGAATGGGTTTGAACTCATTTGGAGGATTCAAAGATCAAATTTTTGAAAATAGAAATACTTTTCCCCTACATTACATGAATAACTGGAATGTAAAAACAAGATCCATCGTGAGGAGGTTGGCGTGACATAAAATCTCGTTTATTCCGGATGTCACAGACAAGTGCCAAGTTAAAGACCGGCACAGATGACTTTCACCTTGACTTCTGGAGCTTTTGTCCTAAGCATTTCATAGACCATGACTCCACAAAAAATTATGAGTTAAACAAGACTAATTGCTGTCTAATAACTTTTATTCTACATTGAAAGTAAGAAACAAAACTTAAAATATTTTACACAATTATATTACATTTACAAACATGAGGAAACCATAAAATTTATCCTTGAGAAGTTAGACGGTAAAGATTCACTATTTTACCAAAACTTTTTCTTTATTTAGGTCACCTACTTAAGCAATATAGCAAAAACCAATACTACGGGTATTTTTAATTGGAAAAATAAGCAATTTATTTTTCAGACCGTTCTCAAATTATGTCACAACATGAGTTTTGGATAGGTTCCTAATAGTGCCCTTTGTGTTGGGTACTGGTAATCAAATGAAAGCAGTACATATTCTGATCCTCTTATCACTGACAGAAAGCTTTCAAAGAAAAAAATTTGATACATACATTCTACAATTTTCTATTTTATTATATTACTTTATAGTTATCATCATCGTAATAAATCCAACTCAGAAACAGAAAATGGTGATATAAGTCATATGAGACTTCATTACGCATTTTAAAACACACTATATACAAGAACAATTTATGACTAAGGGACTTATTATCGTCCTTTTATGCTACTATACATTCCTACTGGAAGCCGTAACATTCGGCAACACAAACAAGTTCCCCGACGTCTTATCGCCTTCTCCAAAAAAGCCACGCGAAAGTCTCATTAACGCATGGTCGACACGGCTCCCTCCATTAGTGGACAGAAAGCATGCCAGAGAGCGATTAAACTGCTTCAACAATCAACGCACGTTTGAATGAATAATGCTTATCTCATTTAATATTCTTTGAAGTGAAACAGTTTCAGGGACACATCTTGAACGCAATATTCAACCTGGAATATATTCTCAAGATGTATTTTAATATAACACCGAATTATTCATTTCTGAGCATTCCCTTTAAATAAACGTTTATCATTTTTATTTTGCAAAAACGATATGATAGATTTGAGAGGGTATAAATATTTCTAGAAAATTAAGCGATTTATAGCGATAAATATAAATGATATTTATAAGATAAACATTGTCAAAAGAAGGCAGTAATTAACCAAATACTGATAAACCAATTGTCAGAGCTAATGAAAAACCCATGGTGTTTGATGTAATCCTTCACCAAAAATTGTAGAAAATAACAAAATTGGACCATTAGTAACAATATTTACCTTTCTGATGTACTGTATGTGACAGTGCATTCTCGGACATTCTGAGAAGACTTAGCGATATTTGGAAATGATTTTTCATTAATTTTTTTGTTTTTTGAGAAAGTATTGTACATATCAACGCAAGGTGTAACAACGAAATACAAACGGTGTAACGACAGACACAATAATCAGTCATCAATAACCATCAGATCTGCCCCATCACTTTTCAGAATATTCTACGACAAAATTACCCTCGTGGTCACCCCATACGCGATGAAAGAACGCGTGATAAACCCAACTCCACCTCAGGAATTAGGGGAGAATAATTTTTTCGAGTGGAATAGGGGATTATTGCTTGCTTTTTTCAGCTCCTATGACAGTTTTCAAATATACAGGACTCCTGAAACACGACACACCACCTGCCTCTTTTCCCTCGAAGAGATTCCTTGATTGGCTTCCTTCATTTGAAAACGTCCCCCCCCCCCCCTCAACGCGATTGCTCAACCAAAAGATCAGAACAATAAGATTGAGAATAAAAGAAGTAAATATGTTATGAAATTGACATTTCAAGTCATCAATATGTGAACTGAATTTATCTTTTCTTGTTAAACGCGTTCCAAACAACATATATGATCATCAGGTGTATAAGACAAATTACATCAAAAATATCATTCGGACTATATTTCTAAAAGCAATAATAATTATTGAAATGTGTGATGAAGGAAAAAATACATCGTACGTGATTAATTTTTTGAATTACATCTGCGTTACATGGGAACAGTGTCTTACATGAAAGAAATTCGTTACTATATTTGCTTCTACGATTTGCTTCTATTTTCTAATCGTTAAGAAATTGAAAAATCGCAGTGGGGTTATCGTTAAAGTTAAAACAAGAGTAAACCGGATCCCAAATCTACAGGATCCTTACAAAGATCGATACTCGGTCGCTGAAATTCAACATCTAATTAAATCAAATTCGAATCCACTATTCGTATATTTTAGCTTTGCATGTGCAGTCGGTGAGAAGTGATAACAGTCTCTTTTTTTCCTTTTTACCGATCTATTTAAGAAAGGTACATGATAAAAAGGGTTCTAAGATGTGAACATGTATTACCACTGATGTAAATAATCAACTTTAATGTTGAAAAAGCAGTTACAAACTGCGTCTGACCACGTGGAGGGCAATAAACTAATTTACTCTCCGGAAATAAGCAAGGGACCATCCCATCAATTCCGATAAAGAGCCCTCAGGCAGAGGCGGATTTAACATTCAACATACTCCCAACACTAAAAAAATAGTTCGACACGTGTTATAGTACTAACAAATAACAACAAATATTGTATTTAATAAAACATACAAAAGTTATTTCACAAGTTCGTATTATTATCAAGCTATAAATCATTCGGAAAGTATTATTGATAATTCGTTACTATTAAATAACACTAAATTCGCTAATAATTATATAATTTGATGGGCAGGGAATTATATAGAAAGATTCTCAAATGATATGGCCATTTTTGGCAAAGCGCGATTGACACTCTCGGACGATGAATATTATTCCAATTGCGAGTACTGTCTTCATGAATAAAACTGTTTTGTATGAAACAAGGGTGGTGTTTCAGTAATTCGGTCTTGACAAACACGACAGTTTCATAAATATAAATGCAGGAAAATGTTAAAATATTTAATGCCTTGAATAAAGGTTTATAAGAGATTCGGGGGTGAGATTTTCAAATTATCCGAACAACCCTCTTTTGAATTCTGAAAGTTTGGACGCTCTGCACGGAACTGCCCCAGAAAATGACGCCGTATCGTAAATGGGAGTAAACATTTGCAATATATACGCAACGCAAAATATGTGGACTAACATTTTTAACTAAGATTCGTAATGCGTAACACAATTTACTTAACTGGGAATTAAGATTGTCAACGTGACAATTCCACTTGAGATTGTCTTTAATATGAAGACCTAAAAGTTTTGTATTAGTAACTGTTTTTAATTGTGTTCCGTTTAACGAAAGAGAAACCAAGGGTAAAGATTATGTGATACTATTGTGAAATGACATAGACACTATTTTGTCAGTGTTTACAAAGAGGCGATTTGCATGGAACTAAGCCGAGAGGTTAGAAAATACTTTTTGAGAATGTGCGTGTTGACATAGGAGATTAGTGTCATCGGCAAAAAGAACCATTTTCAATCTGATGTGGAAGGCAACATTTCGTTCACGTACAACAAAAAGAGTATAGGACCGAGAATTGAACCTTGGGGAAATCCGCGAGTTAGTAACTTTGTTTCTGAAAGGCAATGATTAAGTACTTTATTTTTTGTATATGATATTTCGACCTCCTGATATCTATCTTCTAAATAGGAAGTCAGCCACTGATGCACAAGTCCACGAACGCCAAAAGATAGTCATTTATTTTTTGTATATGATATTTCGACCTCCTGATATCTATCTTCTAAATAGGAAGTCAGCCACTGATGCACAAGTCCACGAACGCCAAAAGATAGTCATTTATTTTTTGTATATGATATTTCGACCTCCTGATATCTATCTTCTAAATAGGAAGTCAGCCACTGATGCACAAGTCCACGAACGCCAAAAGATAGTCATTTATTTTTTGTATATGATATTTCGACCTCCTGATATCTATCTTCTAAATAGGAAGTCAGCCACTGATGCACAAGTCCACGAACGCCAAAAGATAGTCATTTATTTTTTGTATATGATATTTCGACCTCCTGATATCTATCTTCTAAATAGGAAGTCAGCCACTGATGCACAAGTCCACGAACGCCAAAAGATAGTCATTTATTTTTTGTATATGATATTTCGACCTCCTGATATCTATCTTCTAAATAGGAAGTCAGCCACTGATGCACAAGTCCACGAACGCCAAAAGATAGTCATTTGGAAAGGTGAATTTTGTGATCGATTACAGCGAATGCTTTAGATAAATCAAGAAAAAATCCCTGTGGATTTTCTCCATGGTCAAGTGAATGGTAACATCATTTAAGAAAGAAAATATGGCGTTGTTGGTGAAAAAAGATTTCCGAAATCCGTATTGTTCGTCAGAGAGAGTGTTATTGTTTGATAGAAAATTTAGAAATCGCTTATAGAACAATCATTCATGGATTTTTGAGAAAGTGGATAGTAGAGAAATTGGTTGATAATTACCAACTTTGAGTTTGTTTCCGTTTTTTTTTGTATAAAAGTTTCACTTTAGCTCTTTTAAATATATTAGGAAACACCCCTTCCGATAAAGAAATATTTATGAGTGGATACAATATAACGTGGGACGAAAATGTAACAACAAATTCGGGTATATCATCCATGCTTGTTGAAAATTTGTTTTCAAATGAACTGATAATTTTCATGATCTCACTGGAGTTAGTTTCGTAAGTGAACATAGAATGGGGCACGTTGGGGGGGATATATTAGGAGGACATCGGTTTTGAGATATTGAATAAGTTAATTTACCTATTTCTGAGAAATAAGAATTAAACAAATTTTCGATGTCAAGTGGATTTGACACGATTTTGCCATCGTTTAGTTGGGAATTGTTTTCTTCGCGATTTTCAGGTGACATGTAATTTTTAACAAAATTCCACATGGTTTTGGTCCGGTTGTTCGATATTAGTATCTGCCTGTCGTTTTCCATAACTAGAGGTGCATATACAACTTTTCGGAGAATAGTCTTATATTTACGAAAATAATCATGGGATTCGGGTGGTTGCATATAGTTTTGAAAGATAATATAAACGGCGTTTGTTTTTGGAAGAAAAAGCTTATCCCTTGGGTGATCCATCTTTGTATTTCTTTGTGTTAATTAATTTGCGTTTTATTGGAGAGCTACATTTGTAATGTTTTAGGAATGTTGAAAGAAATACATTTAATTTGTCGTCAGTGTTTTGGCAATTGTAAACATCTTTCCAATTTTCCTAACGCAAATAATTTGTTAAGATGGCTAAATTTGTGTCGTTAATATGTCTAGAATACTTGCTCATAGAAATTATGTCACATACAGAATTATTTTACAGTTTCATTCCCTGGATACTATTGAACTAGAGATACTATTTTCCACATTTGGATTAAGATACGAGATTCATAAAACTTGTGACGCGCCAAAATATTACCTAAAATTCAAGATCAAGNTATACACATCTGGATAATATACTCCACACACGACTGACATAAAAAATCAAGACAGTCATAGTTTTGGCATTTTCACACATACAACATTTCCATGGACTCAATAATGAAGTATTACTCTTGTCATTTTCGCATTTGAGGACCATTTCATTTATGAACCATATTAGCATCATACAAGAAACTAAAAGAAAAATTAATCAATTTACTCATTTCTCGAAAAAATTAAGAGAAAAATTAAAACCAGACAATTCAATGAGTGCAAAGCAATTTCTTTACAATGTTTTAATGCTTGGATAAAACCTCTGAACTGCTAAAAAAATTGTTTCAAATAAAGGAAAATCTCTCTTAAAATATGTAAGTTGAAGATATATGGCTAGGAATTATTTTCAAGAATAATCCTTATTAACTCTGTACTTATGAAAAAACTGTCTTGTTTTTTGAAATACGGATTAATAAAACATTATTTCAAAAACGTCACCAATTGAATGAGAAATCAAGACAGCTACGTGAAAAGCAACAGATCTCTATTAAGAACACGTGCTCGATATAATAAATTTATGCTTTGAAAACTCATACAATTTTATCGCTGACAAAAGATACATGAAGGCAGTTTACATCTATAAGTCAGTAAAAGATGTGTTACGCTCTATGAAACGCAATATGACCGTAATATTGCGTCATAATAATAGTATTACGGTAATTTAATCGATATTTCTTTTTATTCCGATTTTTTTCCCCTGTAAAATACGGATTTGAGATTATGTTGCTGTATTTTTATGTACATTTTTAAGTTACATAAATTTAATAAATTGTGATAGAATTTTAAAGCTGTAGTTCATAAGTTTAACTTAATTAGAAGAGATTTTCTTCATCAAAGATCAGAGAAGATCTTGAAAACAAATTAGGAAGATTTATATGACTGAGTCTGACAGACCTCATTCAAACCGCACATATGCAAATCACACGTACAGCAAAGTAATAGCACAAATTTTCGTGCGCACAAATCGATTACGATCTCATACGTGGAGATTTATTGGTCCATATATTAGAGAAACACATCAGAAAGTAAGAACTTTCTTCGTGATTCTGCAACTGATGACTTCTCCAGATATTAAAAAAAATATTGATCTCTCAAGCAGATTAATTACTTAATAGGCATGAATAAAATGTGTTCATTAACTTTCCGTTCTCATCATGGATGAGATTTCGAAAACTAAGAGCCAAGGCGTTTATAAATGTGAGAGGTCTCTACTGTTCATGTGTGCACTGACAGTTATATCAATTACCCAATTATTATTCATTTAATGGATAAAAAAAATAATATCAAAGAAAATTCCGATATTCGCAGGAAAGACATCAACGTTAAACCAATTTCGTCATTATATCAGATGAGTGAGGAAGTTATTTTTGTCATAATAAATCAACATTAATATGATTGTTATCAACACTCAATCATACACGAAAATTACTGAAAGAAAAGAAAGAGTATTTAAATAACGATGTTATGATTTTAAAAATATCAGTTAGGCCATAGATATTTTATAATATTAAAGATATTATTTAGAATTCATCGAAAGCTTGATTTAATAATCTTAAAAAAAGTTTCTTACACGAAAGTAGAAGGTGCATGTTTCTCATGTATATTGTGTAGTTCCATATTTATATTTTAAAGTTTGTACTTGGTATAACATATATGTACCGTAAATTGTTTCTGTAATCTTGTGCCTGAATTGGAATAAAATGTTTTCTAGAACTCACCTCGTTGATTCACGTTTTACTAAAGAGAGTGTCGCGATGTCTTGTATCAGTTTAGATGTTCTTCAATTTATTCCGAAATATTTTTCTCAATTATGAAGAGTGAAAATTTTTATTTTTTTAAATCACGTTCCAGCTGAAGAATACCACCGCGATTGATAAAACTTTTTGCGTGGTGCGGTCTTAGCGGAGGTTAGTACCTCTGCTAAATTTTCTGTCCTAATTTGATGAATTTGTATAAACTAATATTTATCAAAACGCATACATGTCTGCTGTAAAATGCAGGGAATATAACCTCTCCTCAAAAATATTTGCATAAGAGTAAAAAATGAAAAAAAATACATTCCGTCCCACCTTCCAAAACATTTTTGATCCATCTATTATAACCACTGTTCGTGCACGAGTTCCTCTGAGCTATTGGATGACTTCCCTTTACTGTTCGGAAAATGTAAGAGGATAAAAATAGATGATAGGCCCGAAGGGTCTGTTTGATAAAGGATAGCTCAAATCACAAGTGTATCATGATTCACACAAGAAAATGGAAGTATAGTGAAGCAGGAATAAAATGAAAACTGCAGCGAAACCCATGAAAAAATTATAAGATAATCTAATATTTTCCGAAAATTATTAATGAATTACATGTATAAGTAAGATAATTCAAGGTTAATCAACTTTATCATTGATCTATACCGCGTAACGTGTTCCAATATTTCACGGTATCAGCTGAAGTTGATAAACTCCCGTACGATTCCATTTGTAAATATTTTGATTTCACATTGTAAATAACTTTTAAAAACCAAATGTTTTACAATAAAAGAAATAAAAATCATTGCATTCTATCAGTGTAATGAATGAAATATTAATATACAACATCCCTTCTTATAAAGAAATATTGGCAAGGATTAATATTTCATACTAGTTCAAGAAAAGTAACTTTTATCTAGCATATTTTATAAGTTTTTATGTATTTTTACAATTGATTTCATCCTGAAAATTCATGAAAATCTTTATATTAAAATATTTTAGAAACACTCAAATAATACAAAAGCAACAACAAATAATCGCGGTTACTTTTCGAAGATCACACTTAGTTAAATATTACATCATAAAAGTTATGATATACTGATTCGAGATCATGCTTCATCTTATTAATTCATAGAGGGGCGGTAATTCACAAGTGTATATTTGCTTGTCCTGTTTTCTTTCAAAACAACAATCAAGGAAAATTGTATGTCCCTCCTCTGGTTTGTCGCAGTAGTAAATTTCGAATCAGAATATGATAAATTTCTCATTTTAATTTCTTAACCGATTTTGGTGTTGGATAGTCTTTTTCGTATCCGTAAATCATACCTCACATTCAGAAGAGGATCCTGCCGCTTCTGACTGTCCGTGACGGGCAGGTGGCGTCATGTTGTTGTTGTAGTTGTAGTTATAGGTGTCAGATACACAAAGTCACATGCACTGGGAACACGCGGGAGAAGAAAAATATACTTGGAGCGTCTACACGCAACGGCCACAGTCGCTTGACTGAGTGAGTGACGCAGCGAGCTAAGGAGAGAGGCTGTTTCCAAAGCACTACGCTGCAGTGAGTTGACCATGGGCAGACGCCGTGGCGGCGACGGAACACGAGGAGGATTTGGAGCTATGAGCTCGGTGATGGTATGGGAATAACCCAAATGGTGATCAACGGGCGATTATGATCAAAAGAGCAGTTGTAAACTGCGTACGACCACGTAGAGTACCGTAAACTCGTTTATCCCTCACTTTAATAAAATTGCATTATCTCATCACAATTAGAATGAACCTTCGATACATAGAATATCCTCACATCACTCATATATCACCAAATATTTCACTACAGAAAATGAGTGGGTGATGCACAATTTCACCTAGATATTAATCAAAGTTATCAAATACTCTTTCGATACTTCGTATTCTAAGTGTCATTGAATCGTCAAAAAGAAAAAAACGTTCGATATAATTTTGATGGATCAGATTTTAACCAAAATATTAAAAAGAATTTTGTATGTCAGTAATAATAATAATAATAATAATAAAATAAACTTATTGTCAAAGAACCAGTACAAACTGCGTATGACTACGTGGAGGACAATAAACTAATTCGAATTTTCTCAAAAGAATTTGCGGAATATTAACTTTAGGGAAAACTTTACATTTATCATAATAAAGACGTTTCAGATGCATATAACTTGTTTACAATCACCTAAAACCTTTGATCCTATGCATTGTCTAATGTTAATACGCATCACATTCATCAAAAATTCTCTCGGTTTGGTTTCCATGTACAAAAATAATGTCAGAGGATAAAAGTATAATTCATGTTCAGGGACGTCAGCAGAAATAATCTTCGAGTTGGGACACTTGAATCTCATTAGTAATCTTAAGGGGAACGAGAGTCCTTCATCGTTAGCAATCTACGTGAGTGTTTAGTGTCAAAAATATAGTTGCAAACTTCGTATGACCACATGTAATATAATAAACTAATTTACCCTCCGGAAGCAAGCGACGGACCATCCCATCAATTCCGATCAAAGCCATAATGAAGTGGTGGATTTAATATTTATAAAAATTAATTAACAGATACGTGCTGTTATACATTTATTATTTGAAATCAAAATCGTACATGTGAAAAGCAGTAAAAATTCGAGATGTATAGTAACAAAAGTTCAAATGACCTTGCAGCTCATGTATCATATAAATCTGCCTCTACCGAAGGAAAACCGGAGAAAAGTCCGGACAAGGATAGGGCTACACAGATAAAGTACACAATCGTTCCATGGTTGCGTACAGTTAGAAGTATTCTTTTATGAATAAAAGGTACAAAACAGCATACATACTCAAAATAATTGTAATTTAATCTGTACTAAGAGAACAATAACAGTGGTGTTATATTTAACATTGTATATGCAATAGTGCAATGGAATGATTTTAATCGTGGGTTTAAAAATATTTAATGTATATATTTTTTTACTTTTGTGGGAAAGGGATTATAAAAAATGATTCCTGAATGATAAAAAAAAAAATTGACAAAGAGTAGTTGATATTTTAGGCCTTATTATGAGAATTCGTGAACTAGACTGTTTCTTCCAAAACAGGAGTGAGGGTTTAATGATTTTGTCATATCAAACACGACAGCTTCATTAGTGTGGCGAGGGAGAGGAAGAATATTTAATATAAAGATATAGTATGACCTACCTATGGAGGTTATGGTATTTTTTCATTTGTAAACCTATTATTTCACTTGCTATAGTAGAACTATTATTCACAAAAGGATTTTCGGTTTGAGAAGGGGATCAGGATTGAGCTCCCTGCTTACGCCACAGGTCGTTTTGAATATAAACCTGCCGACAACGTTGTATTTAATAAAATGTTTCTCGTGTACTAATACTTCTGTAAGAATTTCCTCCTTTCTTCCGACCAATAATTTACATTATGAAGGAAGGCCAACTGCAGCAGAACACGGGTAAGTGACATAGTTTCTTTGCGTTATTGGTGTCAAATTGGAATAGAGTTATCTTCACAATATGTATATCTAAAATATATTTGCAATACCTTTGTCCCCTGATAGTAAGTGTTGGGAGAAAGTTTGAGAGGAAAATTAGGATGAAGACCCGATTCCGCGCAAAGGGAAAACTAGTTGGTCGTACGAAATCTACCTCAATCCTGCTAAAAGTTATCTGATAAGCATTTTTTAAATTTCTGGATTTCAGTACTATCTTGTTTATTGAAATCGGAAAAGATAGAAAAAAAATCTGTAAAATTGAGATAAGTTAAGTAATGAAACACTGGAGAGATAGCACTTGCTATTTATTTTCAATGTCACAAAAATGATGTAACAAAACACTTACACATCAAGAAACAGTCTATAAACTAGGAAAGATGGTGAAATTAAAATGGAGGATGATAAATTTAGTGAGGATATTGGATGTACGGCTGTACAAATGATAATAGAATGATATAGGTAGTAGCAATCTATAGGGTGATGTATTGTCAACAAGTAGTTTTGAACTAGGAGAAGGGACACTTTTTTGGGACACTAAGAAACGACATTTGTTTAGGAAAGCGAGAAAAGTTGAAGTGGAGAAGTTGATCAATGCATTGCTAGCATTCTGTTGCCTCGAATTTAAGAAAATCTTTAAAATAAAGTTTTAACTTACCTATGCACATATGCAACTTGGTAACCAAGGAAAGAATCCACTTACCTAAAAAATAAAAATGAAACTATTGTAAAACAAATCACATCACTACGTAAAATTTTGTAAACAAAGAAACAAAACAATTTTTTCCACATTTTATATTGCGTCCAGAATCCAGATAATACATTTAGTAAATTCATGTCGCCATCCCTTTACAACTTTCTGGACACGCTTCGTTGGAATCAAACAAGATCCTATCCTTTTACACATCAATTTCTTCCTCTATCTTAGATGTTTCTCTCTCTAGGAATTTGGACATGACCGTGGAGGTCATAAAAATGTCCTGCTAATTGCGCTGTTTTCTAGAGTACATCAGCTAAAAAGGTTCAGTTGTTGAAAATATCAAAGAATACACAATAAAAAATGTAATTTATGAAAGAAAAAGTTTCTTGATAGTGGTACTGTAGGCAACATTGTTTTATTATTATCAGATTCTGTTATCCTCGACACCCCTGTATGTTGATCAGAAAGTTTGAAAATCAGAGCTGTCCAACTTACAGGGGCTTCACTGTACTCACGAGTACCAACATATTCCACAATATTTATGAAATATATCATGAGGCAAAAATCAATTGCTTAAAAAAATAAAAATAAATATGCGCGTTTTTATGCAATCCATCAGACTGAAAATATGTTTAGTTCAGTTTACTTGGCGAATTACGGTACGGTTTCGTTCATACCGACGCTTCCATCAAACCATGCCTTCTAGAGTAGAAACTGAGGAAAGACGTATGATGAACGGTGCATCGCAATGATCTCATACAACCTTCCAGACAAGTCTCTGACGCCTCCGTGTTGTGATAGGAACTTGAATACAACTTTTGCCGACTATCCATACTCTCTAGTATTTGATATTTTTATAACCAAACCAACGTCGTCATCCGGCTTCGTTTCCAGAGTTAACTTCGAGAGAAATCCTATGGATTAAAATGTTATATTGTCAACTATATATAACGTTTGTGTTCAAGTCGTTACCCTCAGAATGGCAACGCAATGAAAATTGTCACCCCGATATAACAGGTGATATCTGCAAATCCATTAGTCCCCAATCCCTATATTAATGTATTGTATTTTCATGTAACTCGTACAGGAGATACAGAATTTAATACAGAACCCATTACAAGAGACACAGGTAGAATCAAATAAAAAGAAAAATAGTACGGCAGAAAAAAACAACAAATGGATTCAGTTGGGGACATCGAAATCTCATTCTTACCATTTCATACCCACTATTCTCGAAAGGAGAGGAGAAGAATTGGTTCATCAGGGACGTAGACATGTGTGGCGGTGCGTCGTAAAGGGAAAATGCGTCTCCGAGAGCAAGGGGGAAACCCGCCTGTTGTAACACTCGNTATAAGAGACAGGGTCACCCGCATGGGTCGCTCTTATGCTCTGCACGTGTGCAGACTCGCTTGTGTTTCGCGGCGGCAGCGGGGACGAAGGGAAAGACGCGTAAAGAAGAGGAGGATGATGGCAATGGGATTGGCCGACAGATTACATGATCCGGCTGCATGATCTTGTTCCTATGCTCGTACCAAAGAGAGAGACTTCCCATCGAAAAAATAGTAAATACTGACTTACAGAAATATAGAACACATCGAAAATAAGATTGGAAACTACAAATTCAATATCAGAGATCCAGTATTAAAAATCAGTTACGATGTTTCCGTTTACGTCACGACGTGTTCCATTTCTGTACTATTTACCATACATTTTTGTTTGAACATAACATCCATTCCTTCAAAAATCTCTTAAAATTTATAACAATAATTATAAATTTATTGACAAAAAAACGAACAAACTTCGTATGACCACGTGGAGGACAATAAACTAATTTACTTTCAGGAAGCAAGCAAGGGACCATCCCATCAATTCCGATCAAGGGCCCTAATGCAGAGGTGGATTCAAAAATTTCAGCAAAAATTCCTAGATAAGATAAAAAGTTAGCTACGAGTTATAATACTAATAGAATGCCAATATGTTTGTAATTTAATGCGAAAAATTTACATGTACAAATTTCTCTACGAACTATAGATTATTCTGAGTATAGTGTTTAAAAATCATAAGAATTGAAATAACACGATTTATTGTTACAATAAACACACACCTTGACAAAGTCTAAAGAACCAGTATAAGAAATCCGCTCCTACCCGAAGGAAAACCGGAGCCAGGATGGGGCTACAGAATTAATGTACACAACCGTGCCAGGGTTAAGTACATATACAACTAAATTTATAAGAATAATAAGACAATACTAGCATGCAGGAAAATAGTTTTGAAATTGTCGTCAGATATTTTGGAAGTACTACAACAATGGCGTGATAAAGTATAAGACGGCTTTAATTTTTATTAGAGTCAATAAATTATTTTTCAATGCAGAAGCACTGGTGCAGAAGGTAAGCGTTTAACCGCGGATTTGAAGAGATTCAATTTAATAATATTTTTCTATGTTTGGACAGGGAATTATATTGAACGATTCCCGAATGATGCGGTCCTTTTTGGCAAAGCGCGGTTGACACTCTCGGACGATGAATATTATTACTATTGCGAGTATTGTCTTCATGAATAAAACTGTTTTGTATGAAACAAAGGTGGTGTTTCAGTAATTCAGCCTTAACAAACACGACCGTTTCATAAATATAAATGCAGGGAAGTGTTAAGATATTTAATTCCTTCAATAAAGATTTAGAAGAGTTTCGGGGGTGAGATTTACAAATTATCCGAACAATCCTCTTTTGAATTCTGAAAGTTTGGACGCTCTGCTCGGAATTGCCCCAGAAGATGACGCCGTATCGTAAATGGGAGTAAACATTTGCAAAATATACGCAACGGGAAATATGTGGACTAACAGTATGAACTAAGATTCGTAATACGTCACACAATTTACTTAATTTAGAATTAAGATTGTCAACGTAACAATTCCATTTGAGGTTGTCTCGAATATGAAAACCTAAGAATTTTGTATTCGTAACAGTTTTCAATAGTGTTTCGTTTAAAGATAGATAAACCTGGAGCAAAGATTTTGTGATACTATTGTGAAATGACATAGACTCTGTTTTGTCAGTGTTTACAATGAGACGATTTACATGGAACCAAGCCGAAAGGTTAGACAAAACTTTCTGAGCGTTAGCGTGTTTACATTGTAAATTAGTGTCATCAGCAAAAAGAATAATTTTGCATTCTGATGAGGATGATGACATGTCGTTCACATACAATAAAAAGAGTATAGGGCCGAGAATTGAACCTTGGGGTATTCCGCAAGAAAGTGGTTTTGTTTCTGAAAGACAACGCTGAAGTATTTAATTTTTAGTATACGATATTTCGACCTGTTGATATCTGTCTTTAAAATAAGAAGTTAGCCATTGATGTGGAAGTCCACGAATGTCTAAAGAAATTGGAAAGGAGAATTTGGATAGGAGAATTTCGTGATCGATGACATCGAATGTTTTAGATAAAGCAAGTAAAACACCCTGAGGATTTTCTCCACGGTCAAGAGATATGGTAACATCGTTTAAGAAAGCGCTTGTAGAGGAAAAGGATTTCCTAAAACAGTGTTGATCGTCAGAGATAATGTTATTTTTTGATACAAAATCTACAAGACGCTTATAGAACAATTTTTCTAGGATTTTTGAGAAAGTGGGTAGTAGAGATATTGGTCGATAATTTCCAATA